>RJWJ010005985.1:0-13543 GCA_004363605.1 Indri indri
AGCTGGGACTACAGGCATGCGCCACCATGCCCGGCTAATTTTTTCTATATATGTATTTTCAGTTGTCCATATCATTTCTTTCTATTTTTTAGTAGAGACGGGGTCTCGCTCTTGCTCAGGCTGGTCTCGAACTCCTGAGCTCAGAACGATCCGCCCGCCTCGGCCTCCCAGAGTGCTAGGATTACAGGCGTGAGCCACCACGCCCGGCCCTAAAAGGACTTTCTTAAACGTTTTTCCCTTTATGATGTCATCCTTCCCTCCTCTCTCCCCCCCAAATCATAATAAAAATCAGTTCTGTGTTCATTCTCTCTTGCATCTGTTTCTGCTTTTAAGATATGGATTGTGTCCTAGGAATACTTCGATCAGAATTTCTTCTGTGCCTGACATAAATGATTTTTTAAAATATTGCTTGAATAAACAGAATAATAAATTCTGGACTTTGTAGCCTGTGACTTAGCAATTGACTATATGGGAAAATAGGTTAGGAATCAAACACAAATAAGCAAAATGATAGTGTTAAGATTTAAGGGAAGTTTATAAAATTTGCTTAAGAAAATGTTTAAGAATTGAACCTATTATATATGAGTAGGTGCTGATAAGTAGGAGTTAGTCTTTTGTGTTCATTAAAACAATCTTAGATATTCACAAATACTAAGAAAAACTATGATTTATAGAAAGTTTATAACACATCACTACGGTAATTTTTGAAAGTAGTAAATTGTATTTTTAAAATATTGTTCAGAACAGTGAGTCGAAGTTAGCAAGCTTAGGTTGTAATTTGAAAGCCAAGTGATGTTTTGATACTATAAGGATTAGAAAGTAAAAAGAAAAACATTTATTGTTTCCCGGTAAAAGGATTCCATCTTGTAAATTCACAGTAAGAATGTTTTCATGTACTTTCATTATTTTCAAGAATAATAATCTAATTCTAGATTGCTGATATAGAAGTCTGCAAAGAAAAATCAACTGATAGTGTGTTTTTAGAAAGGAAATTTGTATCAGGAATAAGTCAGGCAGCACTGGCTCTATGCCACCTCCACTTGAAATATCTTAATGGTACTGCCAGAAGGAAAATGCTTAAATATTCCTAAAAGTAGCCAGTAAAATGAAACACATATAACCAGAGTTTGCAATGGAGTAGGAAAAAGAAGTATGGGTGAAATATTTATATTTCTTTATGTTCAAAGCAATTTTTATTTGTTAATTAACAGCTGGAACCAATTCTAGCTTTTCTGTGTACAGGATATATGACTTTGTTGCGTTCTTACTGTGAAATTATATGATGATAAAAAGCTTTGCTGAGTTATGAGAATTCTTTGAAGATTTCTTTTTAAACCATTTTGGTAGGTGGAAAACAAGGCCATAGACTTCTTTGCTTCTTTATGCAGTTGGTTCTCTGTATCCATGAGTTCTGCATCCGTGGATTTAACTGCACATAAAAAAAATTAAGGGAAGAAAACACAATAATCAATAATAACAATACAACAAAAAAAAATACAAAGGAATAAAATAAAACTATTTACATCATATTAGGTATTTTAAGTAATCTAGAGATGATTTAAAGTATATAGGAGAATTGCATAGGATGTAGGCAAATACCATGCCATTTTATATAAGGGACTTGAGCATCCTTGGATTTTAGTATCCTGAGGGTTCTGGAACCAGGCCTCCACAATACCAAAGGACAACTGTACTCGAAAACTGTAACTGGAATCTTTTGCTGAATACATGTTAACTTTGATGCGCTAAGGTAGTGGTCCCCACCCTTTTTGGAACCACGGACCAGTCTCATGGAAGATAGTTTTTCCACAGATGGGTGGGGGTTGGAGGGGATGGTTTCAGGAAGATTCAAGCATCTTACGTTTATTGATTTACTGTGCAGTCAGCAGTCAAATCTCTGCTAATGGTAATCTGTATTTGCAGCTGCTCCCTAGTGCTAGCATCACCGCCTCAGCTCCACCTCAGATCATTAGGCATTAGATTCTCATAAGAAGCATGCAACCTAGATCCCTCATATGTCCAGTTTATAGTAGGGTTTATACTCCTATGAGAATCTAACGTTGTTGCTGATCTGACAGAAGGTGGAGCTCCGGCTGTGATGCGAGCTATGGTGTTCCGCTGTAGAGATGAAGCTTCATGAAGCTTTGGTGGTTCACCCACCGCTTACCTCCTGCTGTGTGGCACAGTTCCTAAGAGACCACAGACTGGTACCAATCCACAGCCCGAGTGTAGGGGACCACAGTGCTAACGTATTATTATAGTGCTCATTATATTTTCTTGTATTTTTTTCTTTAGGAATATGGTATTGGCTGAAAGATGTGTATTGCTTAGTGCTGAAATTTTAAAAAGCCAAAGCAAATATTCAGAGGCTGCAGCTCTTCTAATACGGTTGACCAGTGAGGTACTGAAATTGTATAGTATTTACTATAATTAGTACTGTTCATTTTTTTGAAAGATGTTTCTTTTTTCTTGAGAGGGTGTACAAAACATAGAATTAGGGGGAAGTGTCTTTGGGAATTTATAGCATGGCTATTTTAGTTTTTTGTTGAACTAATTTTAACTATTTGTAAATTAAATTGATTTTATTTACATATTTTAAGTCTGTATTTCATTTTTATTAACCACAAACATGTGTTGTGCATCTTTTATGACTTAGGTTCTGTCTTGTGCAGAATAGTATTTTTTTAAAAAATGCTCGTCCATTGTTCCTAATATAGGACTCATACTTAAAAAGAATTATGGAGGAATTTTTTTTTTTTTTTTTTGAGATAGAGTCTGGCTCTGTTGTCCTGGCTAGAGTGGCGTGGCGTCAGCCTAGCTCACAGCAACCTCAAACTCCTGGGTTCAAGCGATCCTCCTGCCTCAGCCTCCCGAGTAGCTGGGACTATAGGCATGCGCCACCATGCCCGGCTAATTTTTTCTCTCTCTCTGTATTTTTAGTTGTCCAGATAATTTCTTTCTATTTTTAGTAGAGATGGGGTCTCGCTCTTGCTCAGGCTGGGCTCTTGCTCAGGCTGGTCTCGAACTCCTGAGCTCAAACCATCCACCTGCCTTGGCCTCCCAGAGTGCTAGGATTACAGGCATGAGCCACCATGCCCGGCCAATGACACATTTTTTATATGAATACTCAAGTATTCAACAAGAACAAAATCAAACAGGTCTTTTGTTTGCCCCTTAAGTGTTAAATTACCCTAGGGTTTAAATCCTTGGATCACAGCAGTTTTTGCTGTAGCCACCTTTGGGGTGATCTTATTCACTGTCATGATTCTCACTCTCAAATTTGTCTCTAACCCTGAGCTTTCCTTGATCTTTTAGATTTGTCTACTTGAATGTTTCCAAGCCATTTAAATTAACATTGATAAACTCAGAACATTTCTTACCTGATACATTTTGATCTTAAATTATGTTTTCACCAGCTAGCTCTTGATTTGCTCAAGGCAGAAACTGCTTGAGATACTCCTATATTCTCCTATCCTATCAGTAACTCAATTGTGGGGGTGGAGGGTGTGATTTTTTTTTTTCAACCTCTTAAATACATTTTCTCTTTTTGTCTCCAGCTAGTTTACTTATTTCTCTTTATTTTGTTGTTTAAATTTTTTTTAACTCCTCCTCCTACTCTTCTAGTTCATGGCCTTAATATTTTTTGTCTTGGACTGTGGCCCTTTTCCTCTTGTTTCACTTTATTTATTAGTCCTGGTATCAGTTGTATACTTTAGATAGTTTTTCCCAATACCCCTTATCTCTATTCTCTCTCATATAATGCTGTAAAACCTGACTTGTCATATTATGTTGCATTGGAAAATATGTTTAAGCCGTTAGCTTCTTGAGGGCAGGAAACTGTAGCTTTTTGCATTTTTATCCCCAGTGCCTACCTAACACTGTACGGGGCACATGGTAGATGCTCTATAATAATGTTTGGTGAGCTGTGAACCATTAATTCTTCTACAGTGGTTTCTGTAAGATCTAACTGGTTAGGTTCAGGGGTGATATTTAAAATGTTTAATAATTGTTATTGCATGGACACTGACCAATTAATATGAACAGATGCCAGATATAAATTATTTGGTAGAGCTGAATATAGGTTCTTGAGTGCGTTGCTGTTATCTATTATAACAAATAATCTTAACTTGGGTTTGAATGTGTTCCTTTGTTTTTCAACCTCAGGATTATCAGTGAGTTTAAAAATATTTGTGGTTCAGGAGCTTGAATAAAATTTCTTTTTTTTTTTTCTCCTTGCTCAAATGCTTTTACTTGCCGTTCTCTCCCCATATGTGAATAAAATTTCTTCAGAGTAGATTTTTCTGTCTGCATTATAACTTTGTTATTTTTTTTTTTATCATTCTTCCATTCTTTCCAAATCTTTGTTTTTACTTTTCTTTCTCAAATCTGAATGATTTATTTTGTCATGAAAGTCTAGACAATGTATCATTGTCATTTACTGCCTTGAGGGTGGGAGGTAGGAGCAGATGGTGGTGCATCTACCCAGAAATTGTGATTCTCAGTTGCCTTTTCTGCTATACTTTTCATAAATTTCTTTGAGATAACTCGAAAGTAATGATAGCTAGGCATAATGTGTGTAAACTTATGTTAAAACTTATCCAATAATTTGTATTTATTGTATGTATTTTCTTAAATGGAAAGGCATTATGATACCATGAAAAGCGCACTGGTCTTGAAGACAAAGAGCTGTGTTACATACTCTTGACATTCATGAATTGTGTTTCCCAGATTTTTGCTTTATACCATTATAGTCAAAAACAGTTACGAGGCCCAAGGGAAAAGAGTTGTGTTTGATTTTATTTATTTTGGGGACTGCATATTCATGGTCAGGTGGCTCTTAATCTTGTTTTATGCCCTGGGATTCTCAGAATGGCAGAGCAAACACAACTTAATGACAAAACATGCCATATTTATCACTATGTAGGATATAACTGAATTTGGTGCTTAAAACATCTCCACTTTGTCTGTTTCTGTGTTGAACGCTTATTTTGGTCTTATAACCTATTTTGTCTGTTACTGCATTTAAATATGTTAAATCAGTTTCTAGGGATACTAATAGTGGTTTTTTTTATAAGTTTCTTCAGCTTGGGAACAACTGTTCCTATGGGGAATTTATCAGCTGATGGCACCTTTCATATTAATTTCACAATTATGTGAGGAAGAAATCTTAAAATCTTAGAGCCATTTTTTGTTTGAAATTTGATTCAGTTAAGTAGCTGCAGCTGGTGCCTTTATCAACTATGTTTTTGTTGAAGTATTTATTGAGGTCTCAACCTCAGGTGATTTTTTTTTTTTCCTATATATGTCCTCATATTTTTAAGTTATTGTTGCCTTTTCAGCTTTTGTTAATTATCTCTTGGTTGTGAGCAAAATTTGTATAGGCTGGAGTTCTTGCTGAAGTGGTATCACAGATTTTTTTTCTTAGTTCCTCATAGAACATACATAATAGACTTGTTATATGATAGATATGAACTACTAATATATTAAAATTTTATTCTCTAGTTCATTCACAGCCTCTCCTTTCTTGATAAAACCATCACTTTTTAAAATCCTTTTATTTCTCTTCCATCAACACTGCTAACAGTGGTCATTCTTTTCAGGGCTATTTTTTTCCCCCAAAGCAATGTTTTTCCACTTTGGGTGTCACAACAAAAGACAGGGGCTAATGAATAAAGCTGCAGTGAGATATGAAAACAGGGTATTTACCTCTAGAAAGTGATAACTTAGTCAACAGTCTGTTGCATGTAAGAGTCAAAATTTTGTTTCAGCTAAATTAATACATGCCATGGATTTCCAGATCTGTCCTGAATTGGTCAGTCCTTGAGTGTTACCTTTAAGAATGCTGAGGGTTCATTGCTCCGGTTCTGAACTAGATTGTACATTAGAATCATTTACAAACCATCAAAGATACCCAGGGTATATTCTTATCTCAATTAGAAAGAATGTCCAGGATTGTTGCCTACCCAAATTTTGCAGTTTAGTGGAACTTCATAGGCAATTTAGAAATATATATATTTATGCTGTGTGTGTGCACGTACACATGCATGTTAAGAATAAACATAAAACATTCATAGGACTTAAAGCAAAAAACTGAGACTCTTTTGAGAAGTCTAAGTGAAATTCTGAAATAGAAGAAATTGTTAAGGGGAATTACCAGAGCTAGATATTAAAATATAGGGCTGCAGATGTTAAAACTGTTTACAGTGATAAGAATAGATAGATTAATGGACTATAATGGGAATTTAAATACTATGTATGATTAAGTTATTTAAAATCAGTGGAGAGAGCTAGGTTATTCACTAAATGGTATCGTGACATCTAACCAGCTGTTGGGTTGAATTTCTACCTTTTTCATTACATGATAATATACCTTGATTCATAATAAGAAATAAAACCAGCACAATGCAAATACATATGTATACATATACATACATATGTATACCTAGAAGAAAATGCTAAGAGAGCATTTTTAAAAATCTGGGAATAATATCCTTTCTTAGTTTAATGTGATATCTTAAAGCTGTAAGGTCAAAGATAGTATGCTTGACTGTAAAAGAATAAACTCTTTCATGTCAAAACTGGGAAGCACTATTTGCAAAATGTGTGACAAAGGACTAATATTACGTATACAAAGGGCTCTTACAAACCAGAAAATCATAGAAAACCATTCACAAAAGAGGATAAACGGGCAATTCACAGGGAAAGTACAGAGGCCCCCTAAACCTATGAAAAGATTAACAGCCTTACTATGAAAGAAGTGTATGTTAAGGAATAAATTATCATTTTTATTTTATTAGGTAAAAATTGAAGAAAAGATTTTTTTTGGCTGAGTAGAGTAGAACACATGCACTCTCATTCTCTGTTGATGAGAATATAGGTACTACTTTTTTGTAGCAGTTTGGCTATATTGATTAGAATTTGAAGTAGTGTATACATAGCTTTCATTAACTCAACAGTTCTACTTCCAGAAATTTGTCTAATAAAAATATTTGAATAATTATTCTAGAATGTTTTTAGAAAGATACTATCAAAGCATTTTATGTAGTAACAAAAATATGAGACAATATTTAATCAATTGGAGACTATATGAATAAGTTATGGTAACTTTATATTAATATAATAGGATATAATATAGCTTTAAAAGAAATGAGAGATGTAGATGTCTTAGACAGGTGTCTATGATATTAACTGAAAAAAGCAAGATAGTATAATACCACTTATGTGTAAAAAAGTATGTGTATTTTTAAAAATTCATATGTATTAGGCATGTAAGCACACATACATACATGTATACATATTAGTGTGTGTGTGTGTGTGTGTGTGTGTGTGTGTGTGTGTAGACAGGGGCAGAGAGGGGAGTAACCAACACACTAAGCTGGAAACAGTAGTTATGTTTGGTAAATGAAATCAAGCATGAGATGGGAAGGACATTCACTTTTTTCTTCAAATTGATTTTCTTTCTTTCTCTCTCTCTTTTTTTTTTTTTTCTGAGACAGAGTCTTGCTCTGTTGCCTGGGCTTTTGTGCAGTGGCATCATCATAGCTCACTGCAGCCTCAAACTCCAGGGCTCAAGGGATCCTCCTACCTTGGCCTTTGGACTAGCTGTGACTATAGGCGTGTGCCACCATGCCCCTTTTTTCTATTTGTAGAGGTGGGGTCTCACTCTTGCTCAGGCTGGTCCCAAACACCTGGCCTCAAGCACTTCTCCCAGTTTGACCTTCCAAAGTGCTAGGACTATAGGCGTGAGCCACAGTGCCTGGCTCTGTTTGTTTGTTTTTTAAAGAGTCAGTATTATTTAAATAATTTTTAAAAAGAAACATTTTTCTAAAAAATAAAAAAGTAAGCTCCAACCTTTCCCAAATGATTCTGATGGAAACTCTTGGTTAAGAACCACTCATTACTGATCATTTAGTTTTTGTCATAAGGGGTTTGAAATAGTTAATATAGCTGCCATTTACTGAATGCTTTCTGGATGGTTTCCTCAGATGTGTTTGAGCTCCAATATAATTTCGTAATTGCTACAGAGATAGTTTATAAT
The DNA here is from genome assembly GCA_004363605.1 of Indri indri. NCBI lineage: Eukaryota > Metazoa > Chordata > Mammalia > Primates > Indriidae > Indri > Indri indri. The sequence continues at coordinate 8,039 of RJWJ010005985.1, forward strand.
AATCAGTGGTCTATGAACGCTTTTTGATGTAACTGATTTGTTGAAATTATTGCATTTAAAGTCAATGTTTTCTGTTTTCAACTTTCCCTGGGGAAAATAATGGCAGCAGAACACATGGAAGGGCATGGTAAGTTCAGCTTGAGAATAGTTGAAAACCTAGAGAAAGTTTTGGTGAAAATGTTGTTGATACTTAATCAGCAACCTTCAGTACTTTCTCAGTTCTTTGAAAAGTGATGACTCAGTTGAAAGGTTATCCTTATGGACGATGATGTAAATGTAGTATGTGGTTTTTGTAGATGCTGTGTTCTGAGGGTCAGTTGAAGTGGAAACTAATTTGCATTGTACTATTTGCTAAAATAATAGTAACAAGTAAAAAGATTATCTTTGAAGGGGATGCCTTCTGAAATTTTTAATGAAAAGTGGTTGATTTGGTCCTCTTGAATTACAGCAAAAATTGAGGATTCCTTTAAACACAGTAAAACTTTACAGAGAACAGTAGTGGATTAGATTATTTCTTAATCTATGCACATTCTGTTTTATCTTTTTTTCTTTGATGGATGGAAACATGCTAACAGATCAATTTCCAGAAGAAATTAAATTTGTGTAAATCTGATTTTTTCTATGCCCTGTGTTTTCTGGTTTATCTTTAATCGTATACCTGTATTAAATTAATAGTTTATATATCTTTTTGTCATTTGAGAAGGGATTGCAGTTCTTCAGAGATTTGTTACAGGGTACATATCATAACCAGATACTTGGTTTTTATGAAAGCAAAATATTTCATGGTAGAGGATTTTTAAGGCTTTTTCAAAAAAAAAAAATGTTGTTTATTGGAAGAAAGAATCAAGATTGGTTTGCTCCTGATCTCTGCCTTCGTATATTCTAAGTTAAACTTCGGATATGCTATCTATTAAGAAAGTAAATATTTTTTCACTATATTTTTACTTTTAATTTTGTAAAACTAACCTTTTTTTCTTTTAAACATTGAATAGGATTCTGATCTTCGAAGTGCACTTCTTTTGGAACAGGCAGCACATTGCTTTATAAACATGAAGAGTCCTATGGTTAGAAAATATGCATTTCATATGATACTAGCAGGCCATCGGTTTAGTAAAGCAGGTCAGGTGAGTGCATTTTCTTTACAATGAAAGGTTGTTATTTATTAATTTGTTTTATAAATGCATGTCATTTGTTACTTTTTATGATTTAAAATTCTAAAAACTAAATTTTTTTCTGAGATAGTCTGTTATATTGGTAAAGGTGTGAAGTTTGGATTCAGATAAATCTGGGTTTAAATCGGATCTTCTACTCAGAACTTGAGTTTGGTCAAGTTACTTCTTTGAGCCACAGTTTTTTTATTTATAAAATTTGTAATTTTATCCAGATTTTTGTGAGGTTAAACCAAATCATGTATATGGAAGTGCCATATACACTGTATGCATTCAAGTAGGGATGAACTCTTCTCTATTTCAGCTCCGATCTTCTGTTGTTTCTCAGAATGCTTTATAATGGTATTGACTAAATAGTTAATGTATAGAAATCTTGTGTTTCTTGTCTCTGGAAGCAGTTGGGTTTCTGGGATCTTTATTGATTTAGAGAGATGTCTCCAGCTCCAGTTTTCCTTATAAGCAGTAATTTGGAGAGAGCTTTGCTTTGCTGGAGGCTGCGAGTAGCAGCAAGGAGGTAACTATACGTTTACATAGAAATGTGGATTGAATAATCATCTCTGCATTTCGGAGACTATCCAAGGAGCTGAACATACACCCATAAAATTATTATGGTCTTAGGGAGCTTTTAATATAGTAGGGGGTTATGAGGATTTTTAAAAAATGTAGTTAATATGAATTTATATGAATATATTTACATTTTTATAAGTCTTTGCTAACCAAAACATGCCATTGTTTTGTACCTTCTTTGTACCTATTTCAAAGGTACAAAGAAGTAAAGAAGTAAAGATATTCAAAAATTAGCCTCAATTTCATGTAAAAATACCATAATTTTTTTAAAAAACCAACATTACAAAATTGGGTTCCTTCTTCTATTTTTGGAACTTGTGGAAAGTTAGAAAATAAGTGGAATTGCTTTACATTAAAGAAAACCTTTAAAATACTTTTATAAAGTTAAATGTCTTTTATAATAATTGATATACTCCATGAATTAGAGTTTCTCAGGCTCTAAAGTTGAACCATAACTATTATTTTTCACAGCTTTTTTTCCATAGTAAGTGCAAGTGCATCTGAAACATGGTAGCCCACTGCTTATCTCTGCTTAAAAGTTTTCTATTCAAAAAATGGCAAAATGTATTAAGCATGAGGTTTCTTCTGCTTGAAAGAAAGCAGAATGGTCCACTGTCTCTTCCTGAAAATAAGTCATCATTTTTTCACATCTTTATCCATGTTCGTGCATGGTTTTATTTGTAAGAATGGGAATGTCATTGAAACTGGAAACAGCTGCTTGTATTTACCTTCCCAAATTAAAGGGCATATTGCTTCTAGGAAATGCCAAACAAGTTAAAAATGCTGCATTTGTGGTAGGTTGAAATACATTTGCTATCGGGCCTCATAATCATCTCTAACTGTAGTTACCCATGGAGTTAATGATTCAAGGTAGCCGGGTTTGCTATTTCATGACCACTCTGTACATTCCAAACCCAGGAAAGCTCTTTCAAAAACAGTATAGTACATGGAAACCTGAGAACTTGACTAGAAATGTAGATCTATCAGAAAAGTCAATACAGTATATACCCTATTGAAATTGGTCAAGAACAGTATCTTCCTTGGAAGATAGAACATATAGAACACATGCTATTCTGACTAAGGCTAAGTTATTTCTGAGAAGCACCAACTTTTCATGACATTTCCATTAAAATCAGGGGTGTGTTGGTATGGATGAGAGAGGAGATTATATAGTAATGCCATTTCTCCTAGTTCTCTCTCTCATTGACAGTTCATGCTGAATTGCTTATCTTGCCCCAGAAACTTTTTATAGTTCAATTTTTTCCCATTAAGAATATCAGCAAGCAAAGGACATTTAAAAAGAGAACTGGCATGAAAGTTTAAAGTCAGTTTAAAAAAAAAATGAGGGAAGTGCTGGGGAAGGATAATGTGATTGGACAATCTTTCTTTCTGTTCTCTCTTTAAAAGGCAGACTTTATTTTTATTTTTTTACATCATGCAATGATTAGTTTTATGCGTCAAAAAGGCAGACTTTAAAACCTTGTTACCGCTTTTAATCTTTTTAGATATTTTTCCAAAAAAGTCTTTAAAAATACATTGAACTCAGCACTTAGACACATTTAATTGTTTCTATATATCTGTCAGTTTTTAAGACTATCTGTATTCCTTTACTGAATGCTAAATAGAGATTAGGAGGTTTTTCTCCCAAGAAATATCACTTAAAAATTATTTTGAAATAATCTCAGACTTCTAGAAAAGTTGCAAGTACGGTTCAGAAATTTTTGTTTCTTTTTTTTTTTTTTTAGCCAGTCAAATTTAGCAGTGGGGGGGGGGGTTGGATACCAACTTTAGTGACACTGATGTTAAGAAGTTCTGATAACCCACTACCATCGGACCAGCCCAGAAATTTTTGTTTACCCAAGACATTTGAGAGTTAAGTTGTTTTACTTGGTGTCCTCTAACTCCCAAATACTTTAGGATGTTTCCTATTTCCTAGAAACAAGAGCTTTCTCTTATATCACCGTAATACAGCCATCACAATCAAGAAATTGGCATTGATGCAGTGCTACTGTGTAATCCTCACACCCCATTCGAGTTTTGACAGTTATCCCATAAATGTCCTTTGTCAAAGGACATAGGAAATCCTTTGTCCTTTTTTAGTCAAAGGATCCTTTGACTTCATGACTTCTGTACTTTTGAAGATTACAGGCCAATTATTTTTGTAGAGTGTCCCTCAAATTAAGTTTCTTTGAAATTTTCCTCATTGAAATTCAAGTTGGTATCTTTGTAGGAATATCACAGAAGAGATAATGTATACTCATTGTATGTTATCAAGTGGCAAAGATTATTTTGGATTTCATTATCACTTAATCAAGAAAACATTTATTTAAAAAACAACCCACAAAGACAATTCTGACTGTACCTAGTACAAAGTTTGTAACCTCCCCTTTGGAGGACAGTGAGTACAAGAGTATACTGTGAAGCATCAGTTTAGTGGAGAAAAACATTTTTGGTACCAAATCCCATTTTTTTAAGATGGAGGTTGTCTGAGTTCAGAGGGTGGCAATGATACGTAATTAACACCAAATATCTGCTTTTGGTTGTGATAGGATGAAGCAGTGGGCAGAAGAAAAGAATGCCAAAGTCTATCACTACCAAACAAACTAAACAGTTTTTTAAAAATGTATGTATGTGTATATACATATATAAAAATATATATACACACTTACACCATATACTCACATAAGCAGTTTTAGCACACACTGGGTATTTCCATTCGGCCCAATGCAGTGTTTATAAAGAGGGATGACCATAACCAAATTAGATTTCATAAGATAGATCTCAGTTAAAAGCTAACAACCAAATCTCTAACTCTAATCCGTGACTCTGTATGCTGCTACTCTGGAAACTCCCAACTGGTTTTTCCACAAAGTCATTATTTCTGACTTATTGTACTTCTTGCCTTTGGACAAAGCAAGTTCTGGCTTATTTCAGGACCTCTTGGTTTTTTTTACTGCAGTTGCTCTTTGCTTTTTTGGGGTTTTTCCTATCTGGTTAATTCTGGCTGTCATTTGAGATTCCTGGTATTGGAAATCAGCTTTCAATTTTGTAGTCCTATTTCCTTTTTGTAAAATCATTTGATCCTTTTGATGGAGCATCTTCTTCAGGGTGTCCATGTCTTCCATTAGTTGAGTAGTGACGGTGGAGTGGTTAGTGCCTAGTGAGTCCAGAGCCAGATTTGGAGAAAAGCTGTCTCTGTTAATGGTGATTGACTGAAACGTGGACCTTTTCCTCTGGGTTGGATTTATTTATATATATACACACACACACACACACACACATACATACATACATACATATATACATGCATAGAAAGGGTTGCAGCCTGCAGGCTGGGGAAGTGATAGCCTTGGGCAGAAGCTGAGAGCATGTACTTCCTGGGATTTTATTTTAATGTAAAGATACTGGAAGTCTTTTCTGGCTGTTAAAATGGCTGCTACCCACTCTATTATCTGTATTCTTGGTGACTGACATTCGATAACTGCTTTCGTGCTTTTTCTGCTTTTTTTGGTTTTCTATAGGATGCACTTTTTTAGTGTGTATGGTCAACATGACTTTCCTGTTTCCCCCTTTTTGGTTATCTTTTCTGTCATACTACCGCTTGCACTGCTGCAAGAATGTGGTGGTCTGTGTATCTCTCTGTTTTTCTAACTGATATATAATAGATGTACCTATTTTCAGGATATGTGACATTTAATACATTCATATAGTTTGTAAAGGTCAAGTCAGTGTACTTGGGATATCTATCACCTTAAATATTTGTCTTTAT
>RJWJ010005985.1:13643-65149 GCA_004363605.1 Indri indri
TGAATATTTATTTGCTATTATCTTTGTTGCCAAGACTACTGTGTATAGCACATTTCTTTTTTTTTTTTTTTTTTTTATTTCAGGGTATCGTGAGGGTACAAACATTATGGTTACACTTTATGACTTTGCCTCACCCAAGCGCAGGTTAAAGGCATGCCCTTCCCCCCCTACAGTGCTCCCCGTGCCCTTTAGTTGTGGATTTACCCCCCCATCCCCCTAATCCCTGGAGAGTGTTTCTGCCATGTGATCACCCTAGTGTTGATCAGTTAGTACCAATTTGATGGCAAGTACAAGTGGAGCCCATTCTTCCACTCTTGTGGTGCCTCACTTTGGATAATGGGCTTAAGTTTAATCCAGGAAAGTATAAGAGGTTCTAGATCACTGTCATTTCTTATGATTGAGTAATATTCCATTGTAAACATATACCAAATTTTAATAATCCACTCATGAATTGACTAGGTCTTATTTCTATCAAACTGTATATTTGTACCTATTAATCAACTTCTTTTCATTGTCCCTCCACCCCCAGCCTCTGGTAACCACCAGTCTACTCTCTATCTTGAGATTCACTTTTTTAGCTCCCACATATAAGTGAACACATGTAATGTTTGTCTTTTTATATACCGCTTTTGTACACTGGTGACATTGCCATTAATGTTGCAGTCTTATTGCAGTCCTTATGAAGTTTTGGCATTACTTACGATTTTCCATTCTGAATGTATTTCTTATATATCATATTGGTTTTAATCTCTTCCTGTTTTCAGTCTTCCAGTAGATGCACTGAACAACAGGAAGTGCATCTTGACACTTGGAGACAGCACCTTAAAGAGGAAGCCATGGTGACACCTGATGCCGGCAGGGAACTCTGCCATGTCATACCCCGGCAGTGTTCACTGTGCTGCTGTCCTAGCCCACTGATTTATCTCAACGATGCGAGATATAACCACTTGGTGGTTACGGCACTGGCCAGTGATTTGTAGTGGGCAGGCAGCTTGGGGTCAGCATGGCTGGGCCAATATGTGAATTTTTTTTTTTTTTTTTTGTAACAGAGTCTCACTCTTTTTGCCCAGGCTAGAGTGCCGTGGCGTCAGCCTAGCTCACAGCAACCTCAAACTCCTGGGCTCAAGTGATCCTCCTGCCTCAGCCTCCTGAGTAGCTGGGACTACAGGCATGTGCCACCATGGCTGGCTGATTTTTTCTGTATATTTTTAGTTGTCCGATTAATTTGTTTCTATTTTTAGTAGAGACGGGGTCTCGCTCTTACTCAGGCTGGTTTCGAACTCCTGAGCTCGAATGATCCGCCCGCCTTGGCCTCCCATAGTGCTAGGATTAGAGGAGTGAGCCACCACGCCTGGCCTATGTGAATTTTTAATATAGAAAAATAGAGTTGACTTACATAATTTATCATGTAATCTATACTTTGTTACATACAACATATGTGGCCATATAAATTCAATACAAGTCTTTGATTGTATTTGAGAGAAAAAAGTTGACAGAAGTGTTTATTGTTTTACTTGGTAGGAAAAAATTCTTTGAAAACATAGCATGCTTCTGGTTAAAGTGTGAGAACATTTTTTTCATTATATTAGCGAAATCTGCCCATTTTAGATGTTGAAAATTCTTTGTTTATATATACCCTGCCTTTTTCCAGAAAGAATTTGAGGTACATAAAGCCACGTTGAGAGGTGAGCCTCTGAAGTTGATGTTTTTAAGATGCTGCTCAGAGAAATAGAGGGTAGATGTTCAGACAGTCTGGGCTTCCTTTCCCTTCCTTCACGTTCTCTACTTCTCTCCACCGTAAACACACACACACTTTGGATAGCTCAGGAAACTTAAATCTATAAGATACTCCATTTATAATTGTGAAGGCATTATCATAAATGTTGGTTTCACTTTCTTTATCATCGAAGTCTGTGTTAGAGGAGGAACCAGCTACTTGATTTGTATATATGTATATTTATTTTTTCTAGTCCTGGGAAAATTTGGATTATAATGCTTTGTTTTATTTCTTTTCTTACAGAAAAAGCATGCTTTACGTTGCTATTGTCAAGCCATGCAAGTTTACAAAGGAAAAGGCTGGTCTCTTGCAGAAGATCACATTAACTTCACTATTGGGCGCCAGTCCTATACTCTTAGGCAACTGGACAATGCTGTTTCTGCTTTTAGGCATATTTTGATCAATGAAAGTAAACAATCTGCGGCTCAACAAGGGGCCTTCCTCAGAGAATATCTTTATGTTTACAAGGTGAACACTCATTTTCAGGGGTAGAAATTAAAATTGTATTTCAGCAGAAAGCATATTCATTACCATCTTCTAGCAGTCTAATAAAATGGATTTATTAGACTATATGTAACTATCTGTCATAATAACATTGTGGCGGGCTAGGCTTCTTGGTCATAGAATTTTGGCCAGGCACAGAGGCTCACTCCTGTAATCCCAGCACTTTGGGAGGCTGAGGCAGGAGGATCACTTGAGGCCATGAGTTTGAGACCAGCCTGAGCAACATAGCGAGACCTTGTCGCTACAAAAAATATAAAAATTAGCCAGGCATGGTGGCATGTGTCTGTAGTACTAGCTACTCATTGTTTTACAGAAAATATGGGAAGTTGTAATTTTTTTCCCAAGGCCTGTGAATATTGTATCCATCATGCAGAAAATAATTGTCCTTCTAGACTTTATTAATTTAAAATTATAGGAGTTAGAATTTTGGCAGATATTGTGGTGTAATTAGTCATAGGAAGTAAAGTACGTACCACAATAACATTTAGAAGTTTAACATCCAGAGAACTAATTAGCTGAGTAACCTTAGGAAGATTCTCTTGAGGTAGAATAAATGATATCTAAAGTTCTTCTCAGCCTTAAAATTTTATGACTCTGATGTATTAAATAAAACTAATAATTATGTATCTTAATAGTCTTACTTAACATGTTTTTAATACCTTGTGTTTCTAAAAATGAGGAAGCATATATGAAGAAAATTTGGTTTTCTCAAGAACTATTCTTTTTTTTTCTTTTATATTTCCCCCAGAATGTAAGTCAGCTCTCACCAGATGGTCCTTTACCACAGCTTCCTTTACCTTATATTAACAGTTCAGCAACACGGGTTTTCTTTGGCCATGACAGACGACCAGCAGATGGTTAGTAAAAAGTTCTATTTGGCCTAGTTACCTAATGGCTTTTTTTTTTTTCCAGTTTTTTTGCTTTGTCCATTTAAAAAATGATGTATAGTTGAATATTTGAAAATAAATAACTCTACCACTTCACCTATTGTCCTGCCACCAATACTTCAGTGTTGTTCCTTTCAGCCTTAAAAACTTAAAACAATAAAAACAAAACAGTTGTAATTGCAGCAGCTGTTCTCACATAAAAAATGCTCATGGTATTACATAATCTTGATAAACATTTTTAATGTTTGTAAGATGTTCCAGTCAATGCGTATAAAATACTTTAACATTTACTTATTATATAGGTAGATTGTTTCCATCTTTTTGTTTATATAAAATAATAATTGTGTTGGGCATCTTTGTGAATAAAACTTTTTTATTATGGAAATTTTCAAGCATCAAAGCAGAGAATGGTTACTGATGTTCTGCTATTCTTGTTGTAAGACTTTTTAAAAATCAAGGATAATCTCTTTAGGTTTGAGCCCTAGAATGGCAGCACTGGACCAAAAGTATAAATATATTAAGGTTCTTGATGGATGTTAAAGTAAACTGTGTAATTGTAAACGTTCTTGTATTTGAGTTTAATCAGTATGTTTCTCCTTCAGATACGATTTAGTGTTAAAAAATATTTACCATGTTTATAGCAGCATTCTTTTTAATAACAGAAAAGTGAAACAACTAAAATTCCTAATATAATTGGTATATTCACATATTGGATTCATGCTACAGGACATGAGTCAATTGATTGTACATGTTCCACAGCATGATGTTGAGTGAGGAAGTTAGTTACAGTATAAATTTCATACACACAAACCATTCTATTCATTGTTTATTCATATACTTGCAGTAAAATAAAAAATATGGGTGAAAATGTTACACTTCAACTTTGGAATAACTCGGGGAAGAAGTGGTGCCAGTGGGCATGAAGGAGGGTAATAAGAGTAGGGAGGGTTGCAGAGAGGACATCAACTCTCTCTGTAATGTTCATTTTATAAAAAATATTTAGGGTCAAAGGATAAAAGTTGACATTTGTTAAATTTTAGTATACAAATATTTTTTATATTAGTCTCCCTGCCTTTTCTGTATGTTTGAAATATTTTATATAAAAATTGTATAATATCTTCAATCTTGGGCTAAAAAATAAAGATTGTGGAAGCTAGGGAAAATGCATTCTTTCAGTGTCAGGAGGGAAAAAAACATCAATATTATAAGCAAAATTCCAGTTATGCTAGGATATTTTAACTCTGAGAATTGGAAGTAGGCAAGAGTGAATATGTATACATTTGGATACCTTAGATCTTTATTTAAAATACATTTATTTGAGGGCAGGTGTTCATAAACATGTATTTAATTATGACAATTTTTCTTTAGGTGAAAAGCAAGCAGCTACGCATGTTAGTCTTGATCAAGAATATGATTCTGAATCCTCTCAACAGTGGCGAGAACTTGAGGAACAAGTTGTGGCTGTGGTTAACAAAGGAATAATTCCATCCAATTTTCATCCCACACAATACTGTTTGAACAGTTATTCAGATAACTCAAGATTTCCACTTGCAGTTGTAGAAGGTGATATACTTGAATTTTTATTTATGTTTTTTTGCTTTTACTTACAGCACATTCAAGATAACTTACTGTATGCCACGTGTTACTGGAGGCTGAGGATACAAAGATAAATTAAGAACTCATTATTTACTGAGCTACATTTATAAAACCAAACAATGGGGGCTCTAATACAGACAAATGCAGTGTAATGTTGGAATATAGAAGAGGAAATAACATTCTCTACTACAGAGAAATTGGGGAAGTCCTCTAGATAAGCTAATTTTTAAACAGAATTCTGAGTAAGTGGACATTCATAGGGTGATAAAGGATAGTCTAGGCAGAAATGTAGAGCTAAGAAAGCAAGTCCTTTTTAGAAAACTGAAGCTTAGGATAAGGCGTGAGGTTTATTAAAGTTATTAATTTAGGCCTGTTTTTTATAGAACCAATTACAGTGGAAGTTGCTTTTAGAAACCCTCTGAAGGTTCCACTTTTGTTGACTGATCTGTCGTTGCTTTGGAAGTTTCAACCTAAAGATTTCAGTGGAAAGGATAATGAAGAAGTTAAAGAACTAGTAAGTTATTAAAAGGTATTTGTAATCATGTTTCAGTATAACAGATGTACTAATAAAATTTCAGCTTCTGTGCAGTGAGCTATACTTAACTTTTTTTTGGCTTATTTTTTCATATTTATAATAAAAATCATGATATGTGCTTATTAAGAATTGAAAATACAAAAAAACATAAGGAATAAGAGTCAAACCATCTGTCTTCTTGGTATTTAGAAATAACCACTTAAACATTTTGCTGTGTGCTGGTCCAATCATTTTCATTTACGTTTTTCCCTCGTATGTTGCTTTTTCCATTCTTTGTTGTTTTATATGCATATTATAATGTTAAAATGTCTTAATATTTTATATTTACATAATATTCCATCATGTGGTTAATTCATAAGCTATTTATTCTATCATTGATAGTTGTTTTGGAGGTTTCCATTTGTTTACTATCACATTTATTTTGTGGTGACTATTTTTGTGCAAAGCTTTTTATCCTTCAGATTATTTCTGTAGGAAAGATTCCTAGGCATGAAGTGAGTTGATTTCAGGGAATAAGTATTTTGATGCCCTGTTGGCTTCACAAAAGGTTGTACCATCCAACTCCTCATCCGCAGCATACGAGATTGGATATCTTATCTTTGCAAATTAAGAAATATTATTTACAGAAAAGACTTTTGATTTGCTAGGTAAAAAATACCATCTTACTATTTTATTTTCCATTTCATTAGTTGCTAGTGAAGTCGAAGCTGTCATATTTCCTCTTTTGAGAATTGTCTATTTACAACCTTCATGTATATATTTATCTTTTTTTCTTTATCTGTAATAAGCCCTTTATTTATAATATTTAAGGTAGTTATTTTTGAAGAAGTAATCTGAATAAATAGTTTTGTTACCCAGTTGACTGGGAAAGAGAAAAAACTTGGACAAACACATGTTTTTACCTTCTAATTTATTATTCACTGGTATCTATTATGTAACTTTTACTTTTTTATACTATCTTGCTAAAAGCTTTAATAATGTGCTAAGAGATTGTTTTGGAATGGAGAAATAACCCAACATTTTGGTGCTGACATCTTTGGATTTTTTGAAGATTGCCTTATTTAAAGTCTTGTTCATTACAGTCGTTGAGGACATTTTGTAATTATTTATATTTATTGTTAATAGTTTGAATGATTGAGATTTCCCAGGCTCTATTCTAACTTAAATTTTGGCAACTTCTGTGATTTTTCTAATATCTTTTGGATGCCTGGAATGCAGATTAGAAGAGTATGAACTGTTAAACCTGGAAAAGGTTTTTTAAAAGACTTATTAGCCTTTTAAGTGTATTAGTGTGTTCAATATACTAGATTTTAAGTGAAATTTTTGCATTGTATATAATGAGGTATTTTTTTAAATAAATAGTTGTACTTTTTCCTGTAAATTTCAAAGTTCTTGGATTTCTTCATGAGCTTCTACTGGTGATAGACTAAGATGCTGAACTGAAATTTAGGGGGATGTAAATTTTATTTCTTGTGTCAAATAATTAATTTCATGGGTAAATGTAAAATAGTGTTTATGAGGACCAGGTTTACCTCCAGAATGAGCCAGTTGGCTCTGCGTTGCTACATGACCAGAGAGTAGTCCCTTATGTTACAAATGTTATTTGCTTTGGAGGAAACAGGCCTTTTTTCCTCTCTCATGCTCTTATTGTCTACCTGTCTTTTCTGCATCACACCTAGGCCACCATTACCTTTTTAATGTGTAATTGGCCAGTTCGGAGAAAGAGACTAGTTGGAGCAAAAAATGGAGAAATGTCCTCTTATCGCAAGATTAAATTAAAAGACCATTTTGGCCCTTGTTGACTATGAGCAGCTGAAGTTTTTTTTTGGAGTTTTATCCTCTTGGCAGCTGCGTCTTTGAATAGATCACTTATTCTCCTTAGTTGAGTTGGACTGAACAAAATGAAAAAAATGCACTGTCTACCACAGCCTGGCTGTACTCCAGGTGTAGAAATAAAATACTTCACATAATGTTTAGCACATAGTAAGAACCTAGTAAATGCTAACTTTAATTAGTGTTATTGTTTCTAAATATTGGTATAGAGGAATGTTAACAATCTGATATTTTATTGATTAGAATGTATATTTTATAAAATAATCTATTTTTAGGTTACAGGTGAACCTGAAATGATTGGAACTGAAGTTATTTCAGAATTCTTAATTAATAGTGAAGAATCAAAAGTGGTAATTGTTTTATCATTTTTCTGTCTTATGCCTTTCTAAAAGTAAACTGAAAACAAATCGAAAAAGCACCTTAATTTGTTGTTTGTTTTATATTCTGGTTTTCTTAAGAACTAAAATTTGAAAGGTTAGGAAACCAGTATTGCTCAGGAGGAAATTGGTGGGGAAAGTAGGTTTGCATTGGTCTTTGATTTGTTAATTTCCTAAGAAAACTGGTGAAAGTTTTTGCTTTCTTTTTGAAGTCAGTGTGTGATGACTTCACATGATATTTGACCAAGATAGTTTGATTTTTATTAAAAGTATTGTTGGCTAGGTGCAGTGGCTCATGCCTGTAGTCCTAGCACTTTGGGAGTCTGAGATGGGAGTATTGCGTGAGGCCAGGACTGTAAGACCAGCCTGGGCAATAGTGAGACCCTTGTCTCTACAGAAAAATTTAAAAAACTTAGCTGAGCAGAGTGGCACATATCTGTAGTCCCAGCTACTCAAGAGGCTGAGGCAGGAGGATCACTTGAGCCCAGGAGTTTGAGGTTATAGTGAGCTATGATAATGTCAAAGTGTTGTTGAGGGTCCAGGCTTATAATTGTTGAATGTTGAGATTTTCTTTTGAAGAAGATGCTTTTCAATAAGAAAAAGTAGCTGGTTTAGGTCATGAGTTTATATTTCTGTAAGATTACAGAATTTAGGTATTGCACTATTGAAGATACTATGAAAACATAATAAGAGTAACTTAAATATCTCCACAGGCAAGACTAAAGCTCTTTCCCCATCACATAGGGGAGCTGCATATTCTGGGAGTTGTTTATAATCTTGGCACTATTCAGGGCTCCATGACAGTAGATGGCATTGGTGCTCTTCCTGGAAGTCACACAGGTAAAGCTATAGCATTGCTAAATAATTAGAAAACTAATTCTTAAATCATTCCATAGAATAAAATGAATGAAAATGAAGTCTTTTCTAAATAGGTTAAATGTACCTTTAGGTAAAGGCCTTTAGTCATATGTAAGAATGACAAATTTAGATTATTTTAACTCTGCCAAAGCATCAAAAATAAACAACTTTATTCCCTTCCAATGTATTTTCTTTTGATAATTCTTAGGCTCTACCGTATGTATTTTTTCAAATTTAGTACGTTCTAATGAAATAAATTCTATTGATTGAGATATCTACTACTAATACAAAACCATCTTTTTATATTCTGTTTTTTGAATATTTCTTTTTTATAAAACGTAGAACAAATTAAAGACCAGTGTTTTCACATCACTGAATATTAAACACCTTAAATTCTGTCTTCTAGCCTGTAAAAAGAGTAGGGTTTTAGTGTTAAGCTGATATTCTTGATGCCCTATATAGTATGTTCTGTAATTTTTTGAAGAATAAGACATACATATTTAACATAATTTACTTTAAAAAAAAACTCAGGGAACCCATCAAGATTTAACATTTCCTTGTAATTGTTATATGTAGTTATTTGAGTTTAAGTTGACAAGATGCTAGGGAGGGAGTTTGCTATAAAACCTCCCTACTTTTAATCCTTCGTTTTAGTAGGTATGTCTTATTTTCTGAAAAATAATCTGAATACTCACTGACAAACAAGAATTTAGCATTTACAAAAGCTGATTAATACTACTGAGAAATCTGGGACCACTTGGACTATTTATTGGTTCTTTTAACCTTCAATTTAATATTTCTGTTTGCCTGGGTATCTAGTATAATTGAGCACAAAATCTAAAAAATAAATAAACAAGTGGAATGAATCCATAAGAATTAAAAGAATTATAAAAGAAAGTTGCACTAAAATTGAATATGGTATTCTGCATTTTAGTGCTATGTTTGTACATCTTGGTTGACAAGTACAAGACAAGGTTTATTTATAAAGAATCCTGCTAATTTATTGCATTTTTTAAGCAAGGTAACTGGATATTAAGAGCTTTTTGAAGCCCTTCCTTTTGTCACTTGTGCGTACCTAGGATCTTAATCTAGTACCACAAAGTTATGGTTGTCAATAAAATATAGCTAGTTTCATTTAAGGTACCACATATATGCATTAATATCATAATTTATGTTATTGTATGATATTAGTGGTAGGACACTCTAAATTAACTATTAAAATATATCCCATCTTGTAAGCAGAGTTTTCATGATGTTCTTATGTAGTTCAAGATTGTGTAAAATGCTAATAGGGATTTGGGTCAAATGAAGTGTGAGAAATGCTACATTATATATCTGGTCTGGGACCATCACAGTAACTTTCAGCACATTAAAGGCTCTGAGTAGTCCTGCAGGAAAGATAGTTGTATACCCTAGCTTTCCTTCACACATACATACACTGCATGGAAGCTTTGGGAAAAAAATCTCACATGAATATTAAATAAATTTAATTTTAAGAAAATTACCTATAATGTGTTTTATTTTCTTTGTGCAGTCTCTTGAGAAGATGTAGTTATTTATATTCCATAAATAAGTCAAATTAATGTATATATTTGAGTATGAGTAAAAGTGAAAAGTTGACACGTTTGTTGTTTTCAGTTGTTTTTTCCTTTGAAAATAGATATCTCTTCTCATGGCCTAAATCAAATTGTTGAGCCCAATATAGCTGTTCTGTCTTGCCTTTTTGGTTAATAGGCATATGGTTAAATATAGATTTCAAAGGACTTCATATTCAGTGAAGTCCTTTTTGCAAAGTAAGTAAATATAAAGCAAAATGGGAAACTAAGCAGCATACCACAGGTGTTGATAAACATGGAATTAAAGTATATTTAATTCTTCAATTAACCATGTTAATCAAAAATTGTCTAGAATTTTTCTAGAAATAATCTGAAACATAACAATATTCATACATTCATGTTGAATTGATACAGTTAACATACCAAATTATTTTAAGGCATTGATTTTTTTATTTCAGGAAAATATTCTGTGAGTATGTCAGTCCGAGGGAAACAGGATTTAGAAATTCAAGGTCCTCGACTGAACAACACAAAGGAAGAGAAAACGTCTATTAAATATGGTCCTGATCGACGTTTAGATCCCATAATCACTGAAGAAATGCCACTGTTGGAGGTATTTCACTCTTTAAAATTTCATGGACTTAAATTTATCTACATGGCCACATGATATTTTGAGTAAATTAATTTTAGACTTTCAGTTGTGCTACTACATTGAATTATACTTCTAAATTATTATTAAACTAGTGTTAAATAGATGTAATTTACAAAAGTAAGACAACCATGAAAATTGGCATTAAGTCACAGCCAGGTTATGGAATATTAATGGAAATTGGGAAAATGCTTCTAAAGAACACTTTGATTATTATTAAAATCAATGGCTCTTTTTTGTAATTTATAAAAATATATGAATGAATGCTTGCAAAAATTTAAGCCATATAGAAGTATATGAATAAAAAGCAATAGTCCCTTCGCCCTCTTCTTATCCTACCCTATTCTAATCTCATACCATACGAGTTAAAGGTCTTTTAGTTGCAAAAGATAGAAACTGATACCACGTAGCATAACCAGAGAAAGAGAAAATGTATTATTTGGTTGAAGGACAATGGAGTATCTTATGGAAACTCAAGTATTACAGAACAAGAAGTCTTAAAGAAGAGGAAGCTCCAGGGAATTTAGGAGAAAATGTTTTTAAACCTCTAGAAAGCATTGCTTTTGAAATGACCCTAGTCCAACACCTCCCGTTATTTGTGCCACTTCAAATTTCAAGTTTCTAGAAGAGAAATCTCGCTCACCTTGAATCAAGTTTCTACCTCAGAGGCAGGACAAAGACAGAGTGATACTGTGTAAGGGTGAACACTGGAAGGAGGCCCTTCCTCCTGCATCCTCAAGTTTTCCTAGTAGGGGAGTTACAGGCATAGCAACCTACCTCCACAAGGTGCCAGTGGTATCAAATTAGTGTTTATCTTTTAAGACCTTTCATTGTGCACTTAGGTATAGTTTTAATAAGTATAAATGGAATCATACTACACATATTTTATCCCGTGACCTGTTTTTTGTCTCTAACAATGTAAATCAATCTTTATTTTCATTCAGTAAGAATTCTTTTTTAACAGTTGCATATCCTTTATTTGGAGATACTGTTGTATGTTTTCATGTTGTATCTATTAATGGATGTGGTTCTAGTTTTTTATCATTACAGACAACTCTGCCATAAACATCATCATGTATATATTTTGTCCATGTTCTAGATTAGGCTCAACTTTAAAAATGGAATTACTGGGTGAAAGAGTATATAAATTTTAACTCTTCCAGTATATTACAAAATTACAATACCTTCAGCAAGGCTATAATAATTTGTACTTTTCTTCAGAGTGAGAGCGCCTCACATCTTGGTCCTACTGGTTTTTAACTTTTTTCGGATGGGTGAAAAATGACCTTGTTTTTATTTACATTTCTCTATTAACTGATAAACTTGATCAATCTTCATGTGTTTTCTGCCCAAATGTTTTCTTTCTGTTTGTCCATATGATTGCCTGTTCATATCCTTTTAATTGGGTGTTATTTCCCTTTTTCTCATTGTGTGTTTTTTATGGGTAGTAACCCTATACCTTTAGTGGCAGGGTAGATAGCACACTCGTGAAAATCATGATGGGTGGTGCGTGTTGAGCAGAGAGTATTGCAGAGCTGCATGTATTCTGCCCAGGTCTGACACTTGCTTAATTATATTGCATTTATAAAGAGTTCTGTAGGTCAAACAAGAAAGTTACGGACTGACCTGACTGCCAATTTCTGGTTGATAAATATTTTGTATATATTTTAACTTTGATTTGATATCTTTTACCATGTTGAGGTTTTTAACTTGTCTGAAGTCATTTCTGATAGTTTTTTACTTTGTTGCATCTAAATTTTATATTTCCTCACAGAGGCATTCTTAGTCAAAACTTGTACCACTTTAAAAATTTATTTATTTACTTAGTTAGTTAGTTATTTTTTTGAGCCAGAGTCTCTCTGTGTTGCCCGGGCTAGAGTGCCGTGGCATCAGCCTAGCTCACAGCAACCCCACACTCCTGGGCTCAGGCGATCCTCCTGCCTCAGCCTCTGGAGGAGCTAAGGACTACAGGAACGTGACATCATGTCCAGCTAAGTTTTTCTATTTTTGGTAGAGACAGGGTCTCACCCTTGCTCAGGCTGGTCTCGAACTCCTGAGCTCAAGTGATCCTCTCGCCTTGGCCTCCTTGATTGCCAGGATTACAGGGGTGAGTCACCGCGCCTGGCCACAGTTTTATTTTTTAATGTTTGTTTTTTAAGCCAAGAATATACTCTTCTGAATGTCAAGGGGTAAGGATCAAACTTTGTTTCTAGTCCCAGTGTCATTAATAGAATATGGGCAACTCATTATGTCATCTATTATACTAATTTCTTAACTATCCATGCCTGTTTTTTTGGATGTTACCTACTCTGTTTGATAATATTTCCTCATTTCTTTCTGTGTCAATTTCATACTATTGCTTTATCTTGTTTTTTAAATCTGGCAAGCCAAGTTTCTTTCATAATCTTTAATTTTTTTCTTTTTTCTTATACTCGTGCCATTTTTGTCCAAGCTTGTCAAATTCCCACAATAATAATTTTGATTAGAATTGTATTGCTATAGCTAGGGATTAAAAAGCTGAAGATGAAGTGAAATGAGTTAGACTTCAAATGTTATTTTGAATTCACCGTTAATCATTTAGAAGTTACCAACTAATGAACATTATTATTTGGAATTATGTATGTAACAATTTGCTAGAGCTTACATTCAAAAGGGAAGATTCTGATCCATGTGGTTAAAGTTGTCAAAATAAATCAGTGGAGGATACCAAAATATGGTGTTTTTAATGATTCTGCCAGCTTATAATTTTTATTAAATTATATCATTTAAATATTCTTCAATCGTTAAGATAGTTAATTGTACAAATGATTTTTAAAGGTATTGCTTCTCAGATAACATTGTTAAGGACAGAGCTTTTCATGTCATTTAAATATTCTTCAATCGTTAAGATAGTTAATTGTACAAATGATTTTTAAAGGTATTGCTTCTCAGATAACATTGTTAAGGACAGAGCTTTACTTTTAGGCTGTCTAAACCTCATCCCTAATTATCTGGCCTTGGAAAGTTTTTTCACTTATAAAATGAGGAAAGTTGAACCAGATGATACCTTTGATTTTTAAATCTGTTGAATTTAATAGTCTGTTAAATTTACATTCACCTTGTTTTTTATATCGCTAGTTCTGTTTTTAATTTCGTTTCTTGCATATCATAGTTTTAGAAAAATTTTATTGTTATGAGTGCATTTCTCTTTGAAGAGGGTATTTTAGAGCAGAGAACCTCTTTTCTATATAGTAACAACTGGTGTTTGGTTGATTAAACAAAAAAAGCTTGTAAAGTGAAGAACAAAAAAATCAGTAGGTCCATACCCTAAATATTTTACTTTAATTTAAAGCATATAGGGCCAGGCGTGGTGGCTCACACCTTTAATCCTAGTACTCTTGGTGGCTGAAGCAAGAGCATCTCTTGAGCTCAGGAGTTCAAGACCAGCCTGAGCAAGAGTGATACCCCATCTTTACTAAAAATAGAAAAATTAGCTGGGCATGGTGGTGCATCCCTGTAGTCCCAGATACTCAGGAGACTGAGGCAGGAGGATCACTTGAGCCCAGGAGTTCGAGGTTACAGTGAGCTATGATCACTGCACTCTACCTGGGGCAACAAAGTGAGACACTGTCTCAAAAAAAAAAAAAAAATTAAAGCTTACAGAATACATTGATTCACCATAGGGGGGTAGATTTAGAGCAGAGACGTTTTCTGTGAGTTTGTTGATATGGGTTTCTTAATACAAGTTTCATTTTGCCTTTTCATGCATTAAACCACATCCACATAAGTATATGTGTAGATTTTTATCTGTAGATAAAAGCTATACTTTCAGGTATAGCTGGAAGCAGTTTACATAATACTTAATTTGTATAAACAAGTTTGGGAACAAATAGTGACTCTTAAAAAGGAGAATAAAGTAGGCATTTTAGAAAGCCTAAAGCCACTAATGTTCATTTCCATAACATCAGTCAGTATTTTCTAGTAAGAGAATAGAGAGAAGTTGGTTAATTCAACAAGGTGGTATGATGGCAATCATTTAAAAGACCTTCTGTTATAATATATATGTACAAACAATGGTAGACATTAATATTGGTGAAAAAATTCTTATTAGTAGAATATTCCTATTCCTAATATTTTATTCATAAATATTGTATGGAATTTGAGATGTTTAAGGGAATAGTGAAAGAAGTTATCCATCTACAGTGTCTGCTGAAATAATTTATAATATGTATTGAGCAAAACAAGGGTGAGGGTGAAAGTTACTGAAACTCATTGAGAGAAGATAATACGAGTCATGTATACTGCTGTGTATATACCATACTGAAAGCAAACAGTGAGCTATGAGCTGTATATACTTACTAGAAGTTATGGATTAGAAATATTTTATTCTTAAATTCTATTGGAGAAAATGATGTTACCCTAAAACTTTTTCTTTGTTTGTTACTTTTTGTTAGGAAAATTTTAACAGGTAGAGAAGCAGAGAGAAGAGCAAACCCCTTCAGTATCCCCTGCACAGGCACTATGTTGTATATATGTGCCATAATTTATTCAGCCAGACCATTTGATTTGTGTACAGTCATTTTCTGTTACAAATAAAGCCACAATGAATAACCCTATGCATGTCATTTTGTACTCACACATGTATATCTTTAGGATAAACTAGAAGTGAGTTTGCTGGGTATTTAGTCTTGTTTTCCATTTAAATTTGAAGCCATCACAAATATCAGCCATTTAAAATTACTCTCAGCAACTGTGCATTTGAAATAAAGGCCAGGTATACTTGTTCTTCTCAAAGAGTCAACATGGTATATTTAATAAAACCTGTATTTTGAAGATACGTTACATGTGATCCTACACGTAGTGGTTATCACTGGTCTTTTTTTTGTTTTACTTTTTTTTTTTTTTAGATAGGGTCTCTCTTTGTTGCCCAGGCTGGAGTGCAATGGCATGATCGTAGTTCACTGTAACCTCAAACTCCTGGCCCAAAGTGATCTTCCCGCCTCGGCCTCCCAAGGTGCTGGGATTACAGGCTGAATCACCATGCCTGGCCTAATACATGTAATATTTCTATCCTTTTTTTGTTTAAAATCTTAACATTCTAATCAGACATGTAGATAATTTTCAATTTTTGTTTTATAAATAATGTTAGCATTTATATAAATCTTTGACGGCACTTTTTTTCCTTACGGATTGTAACAGAGTAAAATGTTTGAAAATTTTCAGGCTAAATTTCTTTCCAGAAAATGTACAAGTTTACATCTCTTGCTTCTAGTTCACTTTGTACCATCCCCATGTTAAGGCAGTTGGATTTCTCTTCTAAGCCTCCATTAATTTTGCCTCAGAAAAGATTTCTCTTGTTTTGAAAGTAGAGAGAGAGATTAAAGGCTCCATTGAAGGAGTAAGTGAACTCCAGTTGTGCTAAAGGACTCTTCTCCATTACCCCATTCCTAAATCATGACTCAAACAAAACCCCTCACTTGTGCTTGGGAAAAGCTTGAAGACAGAAATAATGTAATGGAGTGAAAAGAGGAGAGACAGCCTAGGGATGAGTGCCCCGTTTTACTACCAGCTGTATATATGACTGTGGCAGTCTTTACATCTGTAAAACGATGTCATTGAACTAGATAATCTTATAGTTCTCTCCCACTTTCAAAAAATGTTTATGAATCACCTTGTAGAAGCCTCTGTGATCACCTCAGTCGGATTAAATTCTCCCTCTACTTATCTCCAGTGGCAACTTATTGTCTACATGCCTTGTGGTGGTGAGGGGAGATTTCCCCTGTACCCTGGAAGGTTTGCTGAAAGATTAGCTTATAATTAAGGTAGATTAATAAGAGAAAGAGGTTTATTTACCATGTGCACAGGGAGAATCACAGAGTGATTACCCTATCACTGGTCTTTTCCTTATTCTATCACAGCTCCCATCTTACCAATGCTGTAGCTTTCTTGATGGTATCCAGGTGTCTCTGTGTATTATTAGTGTATCTTTACATACTAAACACTTTATATCACTTGTTACTAATACAGGTGTTTTGGATGTAGCATCTCAAAATTAATATTCCTCCACAAGTTTTAGCTTATTTGAGTAGGCTTATTTGACAAGAGTCAGTATCTTCAGTATAATGCTATGCCCGGTTTATTTTTTTGTTTTAAATCTATGTTTTGGATTTCTATTAATATGCTAATCCCTTGTTTTCTCTTACTCATTTTTAAAGCTTCTGATGTCCCCATATTTTATCTGATTCCTTAAGAATGTGGCCATGAGGAACTCCAACTCACATTTAGATTCAAAAATACAGATATTTTCAATATAATTTCATAAACCTTTTGCAGCCATCAGCTGTAACTTTATTAGAACATTTTCCCTCATATTGTTACGTTTATATTCCTCCTCCCTTAGATGTCAGTGTAGTCATGGCATTTATACTTAAGGATCTTTTAAATGTAAATAATGTACTGTATGTTTTCATTAGCCCAAATTTCTATCTGTTTAGTACAGGTTCACATCCCTTATCTGAAATCTGGGGCCAGATGTGTGCTGGAAGTCAGTTTTAAACAAAATTTTTTTAGGAATGTATATGAAGTATTATGTAACTCCTGTTGGTTTGTGTCAGCATCTGGTAATCAAACACGTTAATATCTTTTGAATGAACTATATGAATATAGCACACTAAATGGGAAAGGCTATAAAATGCTTCCATTATTCATGTTAGGTTTTGCCCTCACATGAGTTACTAAAAGCCTGAGGTTATTTGGAGCTTTTTAGATTTTAAAATCATGTAAGTTAACAATGATAATGGTTATAAGACTGATAATTCATATAGCCATGTTAAATTACGTGTAACTTTTCTTAGTCATAATCTACAAAGTTATAGAAGTTTTGACATGCTATTCCTCTTGTTATTGATAGTTTACCTATAATTTCTAACTCTGGAATCTACTACCAAGTGGCAGAGTAACACTGGTCTCTTTGTTTTGTCATATTTTCTAAAATGAAGTTGTTAATTGCAACATACTCAAGGAGATAGCACAGACAATTAAGGAAATACTTGTAAATATTCAGTAAAGAAATACAGCATCTTAACGTGTTATTCATTAGAGGTTCAGAATTTTTAACAGATAATATAATAATATTTTTTCCCTCCAATGCAGGTGTTCTTTATACATTTTCCTACAGGGCTCCTCTGTGGAGAAATCCGAAAAGCATATGTAGAATTTGTCAATGTCAGCAAATGTCCTCTTACTGGATTGAAGGTTGTTTCTAAACGTCCAGAGTTCTTTACTTTTGGTGGTAATACTGCTGTTCTAACACCACTAAGTCCCTCAGCTTCTGAGAACTGTAGCGCTTACAAGACTGTTGTGACAGATTCTACCTCTGTGTGTACAGCACTCACATCATCAGCTTCTTCTGTAGACTTTGGCATTGGCATAGGAAGTCAACCAGAGGTGATTCCTGTTCCCCTTCCTGACACTGTTCTTCTGCCTGGAGCTTCAGTGCAGCTACCAATGTGGTTACGTGGGCCAGACGAAGAAGGTGTCCATGAAATTAACTTTTTGTTTTACTATGAAAGTGTCAAAAAGCAGCCTAAAATACGGTGGGTATTTTGACTTAACCTCTGTTTCATGTATGTGTACATATTCAGATAAACATTTTGACATTTGCTAGCATATATCATTATTAAAAAATTACTCCCTTCCAGATTACGCATGATATTTATATCTGAGGTTGTCCCGAATAGAACTTTTAAGTTCTAGGTAGCCAAAAGTGGAAAAAATTTAACTACACATTTTTTTAGTTGCTTCTATATATAAACTTCATGATTCTTTGATACAACTAAGTACTATGGCCAAAGTTACGACAAATTGAAATTAACGGGTACCACTTATTAAAACAGGGTATCATTTGTACATAAGACAACCTGCCTACAATCATCCCAGTCATCCTTTTTTAAGAAAATTTTTTTGTTTTACCTTCTCTTTTTCCTGGCATCTCTCCCTGCCCCCAAGAATGTATGCAAAAAATTTATGTATTTGCAGAGTAGATGATTAGGTTGGTGTTATAATAGGTGAACACTGAAGAAATCAAACCTAACTGGCTAATACCAGGATTTGTGACCTATATATTGCACAGCAGAATATTTTATTTGTAGTAGCCCCATTGTCATTTTTCCAAAATTAACTAGGAATAATTGTGCTACATTTATTTTACTTAATGTAATATTTAAAGTATCTTGTAAAACTGTGAGGACAAAACGAGATATTTGTTAGTATGGGTACCTTTTAGGTCTTCAGTAAACATTAATTCTCCTTAAAAAGATGATAGAGGCTGGTCCGATGGTAGTAGGTTATCAGAACTTATTAACATTAGTGTCACTAAAGTTGGTATTCAACCCCCAACTGCTAAATTTGACTGGCTTTAAAAAAAAAAAAAAAAAAAAGGATGGTAGAGAGAGTCCAAGGCAATCAGGGAAGGCTTTGTGGAGTGTAGTAGTGGTGAAATGAGTTTCCAAGAGAATAAAGATTTCAGGATTTGGAGCTAATATCTGCCTCTCGGGCTCATTAGAATTCCAAAGGGAGGCTGGGCACAGTGGCTCATGCCTGTAATCCTGGCACTTTGGGAGGGCGAGGCTTGAGGGCAGTAGTTTCAGACTAGCCTGAACAAGAGCAAGATCCTGTCTCTATAAAAAAATAGGTAAATTAGCCAGGCTTGGTGGCACATACCTGCTTGTAGTCCCAGGTACTTGGGAGGCTGAGGCAGGAAGATCATTTGAGCCCAGGAGTTTGAGGTTGCAATGAGCTATGATGATGCCACTGCACCACTCTAGCCCAGGAGATAGAGCAAGACCCTGTCTCAAAAAAAAAAAAAAAAAAAAGTAAAGGCAAAGAAATCTTTGAAATATAAAGCTATATGGCGAAGAGCTTTGAATGCCAGGTTAAAGTTTGAATTTTTTTTTTTTTTCTAGGCCTGTTTTGGGATAAAGTTTGAAGTTTATTTGGTAGTCATTCAGGAACTTCAGAACCACTATCGGAAGAGAGGCATAATTGGAATTTTACTATATGAAAATTATCATTATTATTATTATTTTTTTTTTTTTTTGAGACAGAGTCTGGCTCTGTTGCCCTGGCTAGAGTGCCGTGGCGTCAGCCTAGCTCACAGCAACCTCAAACTCCTGGGCTCAAGCGATCCTCCTCTCTCAGCCTCCCGAGTAGCTGGGACTACAGGCATGCGCCACCATGCCCGGCTAATTTTTTCTCTCTATATATATTTTTAGTTGTCTGGATAATTTTTTTCTATTTTTAATAGAGACGGGGGGGTCTCGCTCTTGCTCAGGCAGGTCTCGAACTCCTGACCTTGAGCGATCCACATGCCTCGGCCTCCCAGAGTGCTAGGATTACAGGCGTGAGCCACCGCGCCTGGCTTTATGAAAATTATTTTTATGTGTTATACAGATGAACTTGATGAGTAGAGAAAAAGTTTAGTCAGGGAGACTAATAATTTCCCTCTAAATTGAGAAAGAATTGAATTGAACTTAGGCTAACTGCATTAATTTTGGTTAATATATTCTTTGGTTTTTGGTCCCGAGAGTGATCAGTTTTTAAAATCTTTATTTGGAAATAGAGAATCATAACATAGGGAGAAGCTCTTAGATTAAATTTGTTTTTTTTTGCTTCTTCAGTCACAGAATATTAAGACACACTGCAGTTATTTGTACCAGCCGATCTTTGAATGTACGAGCCACTGTCTGCAGAAGTAATTCTCTTGAAGACGAAGAAGGCAGAGGA
Source organism: Indri indri (assembly GCA_004363605.1). Classification (NCBI taxonomy): domain Eukaryota; kingdom Metazoa; phylum Chordata; class Mammalia; order Primates; family Indriidae; genus Indri; species Indri indri. The sequence goes on from RJWJ010005985.1 coordinate 33,978, forward strand.
GGCAATATGCTAGTCTTTGTGGATGTGGAAAATACCAATACTGTAAGTTGGTTTAAAATTGAATTTTGTTTTTAATTATATTTGAAGTGTGTCTTTTGTTTTTAGTAATGGGTTGTTTTTCCCTCCACAAAACAGCATAAGCTAGGAATTTTAGGAATGTTCTTAATCCTCCTTTAGCTTTGTAATTTTATCCCTCAGTCCTCCAAATAAAAGGATCTGCTGATATTAATATGTTAGACATTCATGTGATATATAGTCCTATATACCATTAATTCAATCTAAAAGAGATCTCATAAAGTGCTTTCTAGAAGTCTCACCATTGAGCATAATCTATTGATGTAATTAAATTAAGAGGTTCTGTTAGGATTTCACATTCAGTATTAACTTGGTAACCCCTCACTTAGACATTTCTGATAGTACCATTTTCTTTATATAAGGAATTTCCAAAATATTGCCATTTCTGGTTTTTACTCCAATAAAAAATGAATATTCTTGAAGAAGGTAATGTGATCTCATGACTAAAATAGGACCTTAGTCTCAGATTGACTCAGATACTTAATTGAAATGTTACTTATTAATTCACTTTTAACCTATAGGATATTTAAGGTTAATATACCGATACTTTGGTGATCTTTTAAAAAATCAGTAATTAGTATGACTAAGAAAATTTTAATGATTTCAGGGTTTTTTATTTCAAAATATTAAGGGGGTACAAATTTTTGTTACATGGATACCTTTTACAATGCTTAAATCAAGGCTTTTAGTGTGCCCATCACCTGAATAGTGTTCATTGTACCTGATCGGTAGGGTTTTACCCCTCCACTTCTTCCCTCCTCTCCCCTTCTTGATTTCTCGTGTCCTTTATTTACGTCTCTTGTGCCTGTGTATGCCCATAGATTAGCTCCCATAATTTCAAATTTTAAATTAGCACTTATTCAGGAGAATAAAATAGTTACATGCTATTTAAATAACTTCATGGGCATTGACCATATACTGGGATTCTGGTTTGTGAGATTTTTTTCGTTGCTTGTTTTTTGCCTTAATGGGAATGAGATATCTCAGAAAGATGAGAAGAAATAAAAGGAAAATGCCATAGTTTTGATTATAAATTGACAATAAATAATTTTTGATCTATTAAATACTACCAATAACTCATTATGATAGAATTTAATAACTGAATGCCTTTGAGTATTTTAAACTATACTGCTGGCTGTGCATTATAGTCAAAAATACTTCTTGGGAAAAATGTTGACTTCTCTGTTTTAAGAATGTTTAGAAAGGGGGTTAAATAACTTAAACTTTTTGAAATGTATATTGTTATTTTATATCAAAATAAAAATTTGTCTTATGTTAATTTATATTGACTTTCGTAGCAGTATCTCAATTTTGTTCGCATTGCAATATTCTGATTTACTGTTTCTAATTCCTGAAAGACTGTCATATCTTTTTTTGACAGAGCGAAGCAGGTGTTAAGGAATTCCATATAGTACAAGTATCAAGTAGTAGCAAACACTGGAAGTTACAGAAATCTGTAAATCTCTCCGAAAACAAAGGTTCGTGCCTTTTTCCATTTGTTGTAAATTCCGATGTCTTCATTGCTTGATTTTCTTAAGAATAGTGCCAGAATATAAAATTATTATTTCCTTTCTTAGAATTAACTTTTTAAGCATTAAATTGTGTTTTCATTAGTTTACATAACTATATATCAAATCACCTACCATGATCCAATTGAATTTCGCATCTTTTTATTCCCTTCCACATCTTTTCTACTTGTATTTTTTTCTTTTTTCTTTTTCATTTGTAAAATCAGTGCCTGAGTACATGATTACTGTCAAATTCAAACAGTACAGAAATATGCAGACTAGAAAATAGAAATTTCTGTTTGTTTCCTTCACCACTGGTTGGTGGCTCTTCTGTGTATATCCATACCTATATACCAACTGGCTTTTCTGTGAATTTTCATGTTTATATAACATTCAAATAAAAGAATATGTGCACTTGTGATACATATTGAGAAATTATTTCCCTGACTATTTCTGTCAATTTATTATGCTGCCAGTAATATGACACGGTCTAGTGGTTGTAATGCTGGGACGAAGCCAGCAAAATCATACTCTTTCTGGAAAATAATTGTTCAGTATATTTCAAAAGACATAAAAATGTTTATAGCCTGAGCAAGAGCAAGACCCCATATCTACAAAAAGTAGAAAAATTAGCTGGGCGTGTTAGCACATGTATGTAATCACAGCTACCTGGGAGGCTGAGGCAGGAGGATAGCTTGAGCCCAGGAGTTTGAGGTTGCAGTGAGCTATGATGACACCACTGTACTCTATCCTGGGTAACAGAGTGAGACTTTTTCTCAAAAAAAAAAAAAAAAAATTTAAACTCTTACCTTCACATTTATCTTTATTTTGGGAATTTATGCAAAGGAATTAATTTGAAATATGTGAAAATCCATGTATTCGGAGAAGCTTTTTGCAAGCTTATGTAAGGAAAAATTCAGTTGTAGCTTTAATGTAAATTATGCCACAGCTCAGGTAGACTTTTTTGTGGTCCAGAAAATATACTTAAAGTAGCATTTTAAAAGCGCCTCCAATATTGGGAAAATGCAGAGTATGTCCATATAATAAAACTGTTATAAATCATACATAAGAAAAAGTACTGGAAGGAAATGAAGAAATGATAGAGTGGTGGGATTGTGGGCTCCCCAGCCTTCAAGTTCTGATCTTTCAAACTTTGTTTATCTGAAATGTCATATATATGAATATATACATATGCACATGTGGATATGTGTTTTGAGAAAGTTGAATTTTTTTTCTTTTTAAGAGGTTAGTGAAGAGTCACTTCATTGAGATGAATGCAAAGATATTTTTAATTAAACATTATTTATAATTCTGAGTTCTTTTCCAGTTTGACTAAGGAAATCTAAATAATGAATTAGGTTTTTATCATGTCATCACTGAGAAATATTTTTGAAATTTTCCCTTTTCTTCCTAGATGCTAAAATTGCCAGTAGGGAGAAGGGGAAGTTTTGCTTCAAAGCAATAAGATGTAAGGAAAAAGAAGGTAATTTCATTTTACTTTCATACTTGATTAAATGGTCATTTTATATTTTTTGTCAATGATATGATTAGTTTGTTTTCCCCTGTTTTTTAGCTGCTACACAGTCCTCAGAAAAATATACCTTTGCAGATATCATCTTTGGAAATGAACAGGTATGCAAATAAGGACAGTAGTGTTTGATTTTAAAAGTCATAGTTCTTGAATATCTGGCTATTTTGTCAAAACTCTTACTTCAGTAATCCCCAAGCTCCTTGGAGGATGAACATCTCAAGTTTGTTAAGTTTTGCCACCTGCCTTCAATCCCAAAAACAAACCAAAAATGCTTATGGACTATGCCGTTTTAATTAGTTATTTAAAATTTCTTTCTTTTGAGAATATCACATGAAATAAATATAGTCCTTGGGATTACAAAACAAGCATGATTCTATGAGAGAAACTTTCTATTAGGGAAAGTCATCACAGTGGAACATATCGATGATAACCTTCTGGATTTTGGCATATCATATTATGGTTCTGGGACCCAAATAATAAGCTAGATACATAATTTTAATTTTAAAAGTATTGTCTAGGGCAGTGATAATCTAGTCTTAATTAATAAGAATCACCTAGAACAGTGGTTTCTAAACTTCTAAAAAATGTACATCCATGTCACTGGGGATCTTATTAAAATGCAAATTCTGTTTCAGTAGGACTAGGGTGAAACTGGAGGTTCTAAATTGTTATAAGCTCCTAGGTGAGGCTGAGGTTGTTAGTCTGCACACCATAATTTGGAGTATCAAGGAACTAGAGGATTTTGTAAAAATACAAACTTTACCTCCCCACTCCTAAACCTCTGGGTGGAGTTTGGGAATATGCACTTCAAACTAGTTCTGCAGATAATCTGAATCTGAAGAGGTGATCTGGGGACTTGCTTTGAAAAATACTGGGCATAGGTATAAAATTTCATGTAATTGTGTGCTTTTAGTGAGATGATTTCTTTTTTCTTTTCTTTTCTTTTTCTTTTTTTAAGACCGAGTCTTGCTATGTTGCCCAGGCTGGATTCAAACTCCTGGGCTTAAGCGATCCTCCTGCCTCGGCCTCCCGAGTAGCTGAGACTACAGGCATGCACTATTTGCCTGGCTGGCTGATTTCTTCTTTATGCTCTTCTTGATAATTCCAAACATGCTTATATTTTCATACTTCTCTTATCATTTGCTTTTGTCTGACTCATTCTTTGTGACTATCTTTTTACCATTCAAGTAAGCAGTTATTTAGGAATATCTCAGGGCTCCAAAAGCCCAGTAATTCCAAAACATGCATTACTTTTAGAGATACTATGCTTACTGAATGGATGAATTTAGTTTTCAAGATTTCATTTATTTTTTTTTTCTTTTAAAAATTTTAAAATCTTAGAAACACCAGTAGGACCCCTAAATTACATTAATGTTATAATTTTTGTTGTATTTTGTTGTTAAATAATTTTGTATAAGAGCACCAAAGAAGGCAGAAACAAAGACATTTTCCGTTTTTGTGAATCTGGTTGAGTAAATAGAACTTACCAAGCACTACAGATTAATGAAAAAAACTATGGGGGTAATGTATTACTTACTAGAAAAAGTTTGCTCATAATGGGAAAATATATATTTTTATTAACATTTAATATTTATTTAATAATTAACTTGAAGCTTACCATTTACATAATAGTATATAGCCTTTAGTGCAGGAAACCGTAAATGTAGAACTTTTACTATGAAGCATGATATTCCATTAAGGGAAATCCTATAGTTCTTAGTTCATTTAAAATTTTTTTGTTATGCTCCCTCCCTCAAGTATAAAAGCCAAGTTAATAACGCCAGTAATTCCATTTGCATTGTTTCATTGAATATTGCCTAGTGTTCTAAATATTTGAATGAAAAATGCTTCTGTTATTTTAATAGTAAAATATTTCAACATTTTATTTTTTATTTGCTTTCTTCGAGATACCTTTTCATCCTCCCTGGGTACTTGGAAGGTCAAAGTAATGTCATAGGAGTATAGATTAATTATTTTGGGGTGACAGCTTTAAGAATTGGGGTAATTTGTATGAAATCTTTTAGATGCTCAAGTGGCCTCCTTGTATATAACTGCATTTACAAGAAATTATTGAATAAGCCTTTTGGGTAAATTTTGACAGGATATATTTAATTGAAACTAAATGAGTGATACAAAATAAGTTTTAACAGAACATAATTAAAAACATTTATGTAGACAAGTGATTTTCTTTTAACAGATAATAAGTTCAGCAAGCCCATGTGCAGACTTCTTTTATCGAAGTTTATCTTCTGAGTTGAAAAAACCACAAGCTCAATTGTCTGTACATGCAGAAAAACAGTCAATAGAAGATGCTGTGAGATTGATTCAAAAGTGCAGTGAGGTGGATTTGAATATCATGATACTATGGAAGGTATGTGTTACTAAATTATTTCAGTTAGTGTCACAGATATTTGATTCTTAAGCTGAAGAGCAAATGCATATTACTATTTACATTTTTTTCCCTTAACTTTTCCGGTTTTGATATAGAAGTTGTTTAATAACTTTTTAAAAACTCATCCATGATGAGATTGTTTATTTGTTTTTTGGCCTAATAAAAGAATTCAAATTAGGCAAGTTTCTTCTGTGTGTAACTCTTATTTCTATGTGTTAGTGAGAATATTGTAGACACAGTAAGGTCTGTGAAAACAGGTGGTATTAAATTATTATGGGCATTTCCAAATACTCTAAAGAAGGAATAATGGCACCATGAAGCTCTGGGTACTGAGGCTCCAACAGCCATTAATTTCTGGTTATTCATATTTCATATAGTCTATTTGCCTCTCTTCCCTTTCTTTTAAAAATTTTTTATTTTCCTTTATTTTTTTGCCTTAGTATTTTTTAAATGACGTATTTTATCTATAAATGCTTCCGTGTGAAATTCCAGCAGATGAGGACTTTTTTGTTTAATATAACCCCACAGTGTTATTATGTCTCCCAACCAAATTAATAATAATTATTTAATAATTATCTAATTGTTGATCTGTGTTCAGTTTTTCCAGATTATTTAAAAATACTATTTCACCTTGTTTTTAAAAATCAAATCCAAATAAAGTTTATACATGACAGACCAGAATGAGATTGTTTAGGCATTAGTCTTCCCTAAAGTTAACTGAACTATATATAATACAGAGTAGTCTTATTATTTACAGTACACTCTTCTGTATCATATGCTTGTATTACCTATTTTTTAAAAAGTATATTCACTTGAACTACATGACAAGGTTTTGATTTTGTGAGTTTTAGATGAAATTGTGCTTAAGTAAATTGACAGTTTTGTTGATTATAGAAGGTGTTTCATGTTAAAAAGCTTAGAATCAAGAGGATCCTATTTTCAGGCTCAGCAGCATTGCCTGTTAATATAAGCCACCATCCATTAAATAAGTGTAACACAGACCCTTGGCATTTGTGCCTGTCACTCCGCAGGTTGAGACCCTGTAACAATCCAGAATATTCTGAGACAAGACTATGAGTAAAGTATCCTGTATTCTCTACTCATTGTTAAGTCCACAGTAACCTTTGTTAAAGGGAAAATTGCTGTCTTTTAAAAAATGGTCTGAGCAAAAGCCCACTACTAGTATCATTAAACACACAAAGAGGAAAACTATCTAAGATTGTGATGCTTCCTGGCTGGAAAATGGAAGTTTGAGTAGATTAAAGAATGAGATACTAAGTTTGGTGGTATCTAGTACCATGATAAATTTATAAGTTACTTAGAGGAGAAAATGATAAATTTTCTTTAGTGAGAGTACTAGATAATACAAAAATGATCCATGGAATTAAAGAAAACTTGAAAAGTAATTTAAGTTGTGGAGCAGAAGCACAAGAAGCATCGGACTCTTGAATAAAATATGATTCAGGAGAAAACTAAGAGCTTGTACAACATTTTTGTGAAGAAATAGTTGAGAAAGGAGCATAGTACCACTCCTAACCAATCTTAACCAAAAATAAAGATTGTTTTTTTATAATCTAAGCTTTATTGCTTGAGCCCAGGAGTTTGAGGTTGTGGCAACATGTAATTGTGCCACCGTCCTCAAGCTTGAGTGACATGGCGACATTTACTTGTCTCTAAAAAGTAAATAAATAAGCAAATCTAAGCCTTTGTGCAGGGAAGAGGATGCCTCATAGAATTAGCCATGGCTATGGCGACTATTGCTCAATCCCGTGGGATCATCGGAAAAGACATCTGATATATCTCAGGACCTCATCTGTCAGGTCTCATCCCCTCTTGATTAACGATCAACCCATCAGGTGTTTAACTCATCCTCCCTTTCTGGGTTCTGCAAATATGGATGCTGAGCAGGTCCTCAACTGTCCTATGTCTTAGTACAGCACTGCTCAAAGTGTGATCCATGGATGGCAAAACTCTCACTGGTCCATGATAAACACAGAAATTGAAAGTAAGCATTTAGAAACTTCTATAGCATTTTAACTGAGTAATTTTATGTCTTTCGAATCTAATAATAAAAGTATTGGGCATGTCAAAAAAATTAAGTCCTTATATTTGCATAATGTTACAATAACAGTACATCAGAGCCATTTATAGTTTATATTTTTCCTAGGACAGAAGCAATTCAAGGGAAAGAAGAGTTATTGTAAACTGAAACCAGTGTTTCAATATAGATGAAATCAGCTTACTATATTGAAAGAAAAAGCCTTTTTAAAAGCATATGTATTTATATTTAAGGTCTTCAAGGACGTAACATTTCCACTTACAGGATTATGATTGTACTCACTGATTTTGCTCTGCTATGTGATAAACCCTAGGGAATTTCAGAAGCAAATATTTTGTTTGTATATTGGTAGTTCAGTAAAGAGAAAAGCTTGTTTATGGCACAGTTTATTATGGCACAGTTCTTTTGAAGTAGTTTCTTAAGAATTATAGAGAAAACTGGAAAAGATTTTGAGATGTGTCTCAAATATGCAGGCCAACTATTATATTGAGGCAAACCCCATTTTTTTTGGACAGATACTTTATCGATTGAATGAATTAATAAAAACAAATGCTCACATGGCCAGGAGTGTTGATAACTGATAGATATTTGCCATAATAGTTCTATCTTCCATCAAATATTAGGCTGGTTGCTTTTGAGGTTACCGCCAAACAGAGTAACATTTTTGTGTTTTACATTTTTTAGGCATATGTTGTGGAAGACAGTAAACAGCTTATTTTGGAAGGTCAGCATCATGTTATTCTTCGCACTATAGGAAAAGAAGCCTTTTCATATCCTCAGAAACAGGTAATAACATAGTTTGCTTTGGAGCTTTCTTGTGAACTTGTGGGGTTTTTTTGGTTTGGTTTTGTGTTTTCGAAGGGGGCTGGTTTGTTCATGCTTTTCTATTGGTGTTTGGGTCAGGGGTTGGTGACAGAGACTGATTAGAATTAGAAATAGACATAAATTGATTTTAAAATTCATTAGCACCTTTAGAAGAGTATTAAGATGCATTTATGATCTTGGGGTTTCCTAAGATATGTTCTGTATTTAATCTAGAATTCATAGTTGAGGTTGGGAATTCAAGACCAGCCTGAGCAAGAGCAAGACCCCGTCTCTACAAAAAGTAGAAAAATTGGCCAGGCGTGATGGCATGCACCTGTAGTCCCAGCTACTTGGGAGGCTGAGGCAAGAGGATCACTTGAGCCCAGGAGTTTGAGGTTGCAATGAGCTATGATGACGCCACTGCAGTCTACCCAGGGCGATGGAGTGAGACTCTGTCTCAAAAAAAAGAAAAGAAAAGAAAATGAAACAGAAGATTTTTCTATAAAATTTACTCTTGTTGTAGTCCCATTTTATATACTTACTATATATGGCACATCCCTTGTATTTCTCTGTATGTCACTTTTGAAATATATTCTCTTTATATGATTAGCTAAGTTTGGGAAATAAGGCAGTTTCATCATACTGTTAGTAATAGATTTGGAGCCCAATAAAACTTTCTTTACAAAAACAGGAGGCAGGCTCGATTTGGCCCAGGAGCTATAGTTTGCCAATTCTGGGTATAGATCAAAATCAGACTTCTCCTGGGTGGTGAGGGAAAATGGAGAAAAAATATCTAACAAAGAAAATAATAGTAGAAATGGGATGTTTCTCCATTTTCATTTAGATGGTAAGATTAGTATTTATTGAAATATTTACAGTATGCCTGACACTGGCTATATTAAGACTTTTTACATGCATATTAATCTTTAGCTAATATAGCTGAGGCACTATAATCTATAAAACCCAGTCCTATATTTTTAAAATAAAACCTTAAGGCAGTTTTAGATATTTAACTATTAAAACATGCTATACAATTGAATGTCTGCAGTCCTAAGTCGCAAGCAATATTACCAGATGAGAATCACAACAACCTTTGAAATTATTGCTGTTATAAACCCCTTTTTATGTAAAAGGAAATGAAGTCTTAAAGTATTAAGTAACTTATTGGAGACTATAGAGCTAATAATATGTTAAGTTGCTGGAAATCAAGTCTAACTCCAACACATAGTAAGTGGGGAATGAATAAATGATTCTAGATCCTGATTTCTTTATCCTATATTATATTGCAAATGATAGTAACTATTAGTTTAAATAACAGCAGAAAAAGTACTGTTCATGCCTTATATTATCTTTACTGGTTTTAACTTTTGTTTATATACACTATACTTTTTTAAAAAGGCAATGATTTTATTGTCACATATTTTTTCCTTTTGTTTTCTCAGGAGCCACCAGAAATGGAACTATTAAAATTTTTCAGGCCAGAAAACACTACAGTTTCTTCAAGACCATCAGTAGAGCAGCTTTCTAATCTCATTAAAGCAAGTCTTCACTATCCAGAATCATTTAATCATCCATTTCATCAAAAAAGGTTTGAACTTCATTTTTTTTTTTTTTATCAATTTTTCTGTGACACACTCACACACATACATTTACTTATTTATGTAGGCAGTGGCATTAACCCAAATATTGGAGGAAAAATTTAGATTATATTGAGTCTAGGGAAATTACTCTAAGTAATTTAACCTTTATTATGATTACTATATATTTTGCAGCTGTGGTTAAAAATGGATATTGCCTTAAGCCACCTGTGAGTAGCCAAAAGTTTCCTTTTGATGAGCAGGTTTATTGTTAAGTCAAAAACAAGGAAAAAAAATATCATTTTATTTTTGCTTTAGACACAAAAATTAAACCTAAGATATGACTACAATATGGATTCATTTAATAGTTTATTTTTATTTATTTTTTTATTTTTATTTTTTTTTTGAGACAGAGTCTCACTCTGTTGCCTGGGCTAGAGTGCCGTGGCTTCCTCCTAGCTCACAGCCACCTCAAACTCCTGGGCTCAAGCGATCCTACTGCCTCAGCCTCCCCAGTAGCTGGGACTACAGGCATGTGCCACCACGCCCGGCTAATTTTTTCTGTATATGTATTTTTAGTTGTCCAGATAATTTTTTTGTATTTTTAGTAGAGACGGGGTCTCACTCTTGCTCAGGCTGGTCTCGAACTCCTGACCTTGAGCGATCCACCTGCCTCGGCCTCCTAGAGTGCTAGGATTACAGGCATGAGCCACTGCGCCCGGCCAGTAGTTCTAGTTTAGACTGCATCATTTACTTGAGATTTGCTAAGTTCTAAACTTCATGGGGAATGATGTATTTGTAATTTTGGTAAATAACTTGAATATATAAAGTTCTAAAAATAAGAAGTTCTAAATCAGGTGACACTTCAAAAGGTTGCCAGTTTGCAGTCTCCGTATAAGAAAAGATGGTGAAAAGCCTATTAGAACCAGTCTGTAAATGATACTCGAAGGTACGAATTTTGGTGAAATCACCCTGGGGGCGGGGGGGGGGGTGGATGGGATGGAATAGAATAAAAGGAGAATGATAACCTGCAGAACAGTGATCTCTGAGAGATAAGCTCAGGAAAAAGGAGCCTATGAAGAATACTGATGGAAAAGGAGCAATGAAAGAATTAGTATGAAAAGATCAATGAGAAGAAAGTAGTATCTCAAAGGTTGAGTAAGAACAGTTCAAGAAAAGTGGTTAACAGTTTAAAATGCTGCAGAAAGCTCAAATAGTAAATGGACCAAAAGTTCATCAGGTCTGACAACAAGGAGGCCGTTAATGATTTTAGAGAAGAATGTCACAATGTGGATGATAGAATCATGACATAGGTTGAGGAGAAAATGGAAAATGAGGAAGTAAAGATACTGTGTTGACCACCCTTTCAAGAAGCTGGGCTAAGAACAGGGATCAGGGATTATCTGTTCATTATTGTTTTCTTACTAGCTAAGATATGTTTGTGGTCTTTAGGGAAATGATGGGACAGTAACTGAATCCTTAATAGATGGGAAGATACACACACTAAAGAGTGACACTATAGGCCAGGCGTGGTGGCTCACACCTGTAATCCTAGCACTCTGGGAGGCCGAGGCGGGTGGATCGCTCAAGGTCAGGAGTTCGAGACCAGCCTGAGCAAGAGCGAGACCCCGTCTCTACTAAATATACAAAGAAATTAGCCGGACAAATAAAAATATATAGAAAAAATTAGCCGGGTATGGTGGCACATGCCTGTAGTCCCAGCTACTCGGGAGGCTGAGGCAGAAGGATTGCGTGAGCCCAGGAGTTCGAGGTTGCTGTGAGCTATGATGATGCCACGGCACTCTAGTCTGGGCAACAGAGTGAGACTCTGTCTCAAAAAAAAAAAAAAAAAAAAAAGGAATGACACTATTAGGTTTGAGCTAAAGAAGGTACTTTCTTACTATTGAAACAGGGAAAGAAGAAAGTAGGGAGAAATGTTAGCAAGTTTATACTTGTTAAAGTGCCTCCATCTTAGGAGGTATTTATAGAAGCAAGGTTAACTACTTAAAAGTAATCTAGGAGGTATGGTAGTAAAGGGTAGAGAATTTGAAAAAAGTTAAATTTTAGGATAACTACTGAGAAGAATGAGAAGATGCTGGCTGAGGATGCACAGGAGTGCTGGGCAAAATTAAGACCTTAACAGAGGCTGGGCATGGTGGCTCCCACCTGTAATCCTAGCATTCTGGGAGGCCAAGGCGAGAGGATCGCTTGAGGTCAGGAGTTTGAGACCAGCCTCGCAAGATTGAGACCCATCTCTACTAAAAATATAAAGAAATTAGCCGGGTGTGGTGGTATGTACCTATAGTCCCAGCTACTTGGGAGGCTGATGCAGGAGGATCACTTGAGCACAGGAGTTTGAGGTTGCTGTGAGCTAGGCTGAAGCCACAGCACTGTAGCCCCAGCAACAGAGACTATGTCTCAAAAAAAAAAAAAAAAAAAAAAAAAAAAAGAGATCTTAACAGATACTTAAGATCGTAGTGTTCTTCATTGGACTGAAGATTCATTTTGGACCAGGAGACACCCAGATATTCACATTTTTTCCTCTAGTAGAAGCATTTAGATAAGGCATGGGGAATTTGACATTTGAGCATCAAATGGAAACAGAATAGCCTAAGTTCCAGAGTTTTAACTTTGAGCTACAAATTATGCTGTTGGAATTTAACTTAATGAGATACTTCAAACTGTAAACCTACCCAGTAGTCTTTTTTGCCCTTCTTGCCATGTGAGAAGTTTGTGGGGTAGGTTAGGGCATAGCAGCAGCACAACCCAGGAATATGTTTTTGAATTCATCTTGGTTTTTGTTTAGCGAAATCTGTGTTATATGCAGCATTGTTTAGGAAGTATTTCTCAGTAAGAGGTTATAAACTTTCTGAAAGCATAAAATATGTTATTTGAGCAGAATTTAAAATTTATTTTGTGTGAGCTTATAAGATTACAGTTTTTCTTTTTTGCTATCTTTGTTCTTTATAGAGTAAAATATAAATAATAAGCCAGGCACGGTGGCTCACACCTGTAATCCTAGCACTCTGGGAGGCCAAGGCGGGCAGATCATTTGAGCTCAGGAGTTCGAGACCAGCCTAAGCAAGAGTGAGACCCCGTCTCTACTGAAAATAGAAAGAAATTAGCTGGACAACTAAAAATATATATAGAAAAAATTAGCCAGGCATGGTGGCGCATGCCTGTAATCCCAGCTACTTGGGAGGCTGAGGCAGGAGGATCACTTGAGTCCAGGAGTTCGAGGTTGCTGTGAGCTAGGCTGACGCCACGGCACTCTAGCCTGGGCAATAGAGTGAAACCCTGTCTCAAAAAAAAAAAGTATATATATAAATAATAGTATGTAACCAGGCTTCATTTGTACATGGGTTATGTTCATTTCTTGTATTCTTGATTTGAAATCTTTACCACCTTGTTCACATGTTCTCTCATTGCCTGTCCTTTTTCCTATACATAAAGTGATATCAGAATCTCGGGTACCCGAGCATGTGTCCACTTGAAAGGGATTTCCTCATAAGTTGGTGTATGGAAATAATTCCCATGTTCTTCAAAACATGACTTTATGCAAATTTGATAGAAAAACAAATGTCAATCTTGGCTAAGTTCTCAAAATTGAGTAATTTTTATAAACATAAAGACAATATGATAAGTTAGCGTTTTCATGATTTACTTTTTTTTCATTGACTTAAGTTGAGATTATTATGTTTTTGATTTTGGGAAATAAGTATCTAGCAACATTTTAGTTTTCTTAAGATTTATCATAATAAATGGAAATAAAATTGATTTGTATATTGTATATATTCTGATATTTAGTACCGAGTTATTGTATTAATATATTTTATTTTTTATTTACAAAATAATTTGTCTTGAGTGATTTTGGAACTTGATTTTTTTTCCTTCTTGAATTTGATTGCTTTTAAGGAGCTTATGCTCTCTGTTAGATAGTCTTAAGTGTTATTTTCAAGAAAATTGTTTTTAAGGAGAAAAAATAACAGTTAACTGTTTTTATTTTTCTTCCATAGCCTTTGTTTAGTACCAGTCACCCTTTTACTTTCCAATTGTTCTAAGGCTGATGTAGATGTAATAGTTGATCTTCGGCATAAAACAACAAGGTAAAGCTTTATTGAGTGCAAGGTTATTTTGTAGTTTTAAGATTTAAAGTGATTTGAGAGCAATTTAATATTTTGAATTTATGCAAATAATTACCTAACATGGATAAGAAAGTTCACTCAAGCATGCCCTGATTTTTTTGTTTGTTGTTTAAAAAGTCTTATAGAAATATTATAAAGGTATTAAATATTAAAAGGTTTTTTCCAGATTATAGAATAATACTTAACAAAAAGAAGAAATCCAGGTTCGTACACCCACATCTGATAGTCAGATGCCTTTTGGAATTCAGAAATTTTAAAATTTTTAGAAAAATAGTATAAAGCATCTAGTGAGTATTATTGTAAAGCAGCCCAAACAGGATATGGGACAGCTCTCTGAAATTCAACCACATTATATATATGATTATGTGTATCATACACTAACTAATGCCTTATTGGAGGGTATATACTGGGTTGTTTTCCATTTTTCAATATTATAAACAGTTTCAATATTATAAGCATTTTTGTACACACATTTATTTTTATATATGGATGACCAAGGGGTTAAAAGCTCAGGTTTGAAATCAGGTTCCCCATCATTTACTAACTGTTGTTAGTGGGCATTAAATGAGATAATCCATTCTTAGCATTGTGCCTAGGTAGGAAACAGTAACTGTTAGTAAATGTTAGCTGTTATGGGAATAGTAATAATGTTGTTATTAAACAAATGGTTTCATAAATAATTCCTAGAAATACAATTGCTAGATGAAAGGGAAATGTTAATGGGACTTTGGAAAAAACATTATAAAGAAAAAAATTCTGCAACTTACCATTTTCCTCTTTCCTTAGTCCAGAAGCATTGGAAATCCACGGATCATTCACATGGCTTGGACAAACGCAATATAAACTTCAGCTGAAAAGTCAGGAGATTCAGAGTTTGCAACTGAAAGCATGCTTTGTTCATACAGGTGTTTATAACCTTGGAACTCCTAGGGTATTTGCCAAGTTATCAGACCAAGTTACAGTGTTTGAAACAAGTCAGCAGAACTCCATGCCTGCCCTGATCATCATCAATAACGTGTGACAACTTGCAAGTTTGTACTGAAATCACAAGAATTGGTTTAATTTTGCTGAATGGGTTTTATAGCAGTATTTGAAATACCTAACTTGTTAATGGGAGGTTGGTATCTGATCACTGCAAAATACTTTGACTTGTTGTTTTGTTGATGATGCAAAGCACGTTGGACTGAGAATACTTACATTCTTTTTTTTTTTTTTATTTCTTTAAACCCTGGTAACACTTTTACATGCTCATAATACAGAATTTCAACATACCCATGCACCTTATTAAGCCCCATCTTAAAAAACAACGTCTAAGTCTGCTGTTACAATTTGTCAATGGTATATGAATATTAGGAGATGATTTTGAGGAAGGAAAGGCCTTTTTGGCGATACTCCTGTTAAGCCATTAGTCTATAAATTCCAGCTTTACCGTGAAGTTCTATAGGGTGTTAAATACAAATTCTCCTGTCCTGTTTCACACAATTCTCTAAAATCAGTTTTGAACTTTGGTTATAGAGTCTTCATATTTCAGTATCTGGTGGCCCCTATGGCTTATACATAATTTTGTAAAAAGAAAAAAAAATTTTCTGATGCTTTGAATATAGTTTTGAAAGGAGTTTGACTTTTTTTTCCCTCATTCATCTGAGTATAGAGTGCACTATTTCACAATAAGATTTTTGTCATTAAAATTATCATATTCTTTATTATATAACTTTAACAATTGAGTTGACCTGTTTAAAATATAAATCTACTCAAGTTAATTAAAAATAAGCTTTTCAAAAATGTATTATATTTATAACAAATGTACTGTAAATAGAATAAAGACATGCTATTCACTGTATAGATTTATTAGGTGCCTTTTTTACAACCTGGTTTTCTGAGGACTTCATATATTCCTTATTTGAGATGAATGCCAACCATACCATTATAGTGAATACCAGCCCAATTGCCTGAGAAAGCTTTATTGTCATTGTTTCCAAAAGTGAAGTACAGTTTTTATTCTTGAAATTTTTTGTTGGCCTTCTTATACATGAGCAAATGAATTTTGTCTTTAAATGTGTCATGTCTGATTCCTGGACACAAAACTGGATAACCCATTTATATCCTAGTAGAAGGGAAGATGAAAGCTTATTGAACCTGTTGTAAATAAC
Organism: Indri indri; assembly: GCA_004363605.1. Classification (NCBI taxonomy): domain Eukaryota; kingdom Metazoa; phylum Chordata; class Mammalia; order Primates; family Indriidae; genus Indri; species Indri indri. The sequence goes on from RJWJ010005985.1 coordinate 50,219, forward strand.
TATGTTGTAGATTCCGATGCTGCTTATGGCAGATTAGGCAATTTAGCCTTTCTGCTGAAGAAAAGTAAAAAGTCTGAACAAAATATAAGAAAATGTTTGCCTAAAAACCATGTGTTACTAATATAGTGAGTCATTAGTGAACCAAATGCAGAAGAGAGTCCAGAGAGGTGAGGCCAGCATTGTTTGGGACTACTTTGCCTGGGGAGTGTTTTGTTTGCTCACTTAGGAAGAAGCAGCTGAGCGGCAGAGCCTAACCTTTAACATACTTTCAAGACAAGAAGTACGGGTCAGGAGAAACAATCTAAATTGAAGCAAGGAGAGAAAAAGGGTGGAAAATAGACATAAGGCAAGGGAACTACTGGATTCAATAAGAAAGTCTTATGTTTATTTGAGTCCTAGGAAAAGAGGAGGTGGACATGAAGTTACAGGTTCAATAAGTTCAGTAAATTCCAAGCAATAGAAATAAAAAGAAACATACCCAGATGCATCATAATGAAACTGCTGAAAATTTGAGACAAAGGGGAAAACAATCTTGAATCCAGAAGACAACTTTAACAGTAGCAATAATTAACTGATAGCTGACTTCTTCACAAAAATAATGGAGGCCAGAAGATAGTGGAATATCTTCAAAAGCTTGTAAGAAAACAGCTGAGTCAAGTTCCAAATTCAGTGAGACTACCATTTAGGAATGGAAGCGAAACAGATACTTTCAAATAAAACTAGAGTTCACTTCCAGGTGGCCCTAGAATAATGGCAGCTATCTATAAGTCTTTCCATTCATTCTCCAAAAAGTATTCAAATCAACAGTAAGAGCAAATGAAACCACACCTAACTCATACTTTAGCATAACTAGAAAGAGAACACTACTAACTACAAATTTTCTGTAAACGGAAAATTCACTCATAACAGGCTGTCTCAAGCTTCTACCACCGCAAGTCTTTGTAGAGAGTGGCAGCGGAAAAGACAGGAATCCAAAAAGACTGGAAAAGATATAAGAGAACAGAAGGCAGAGGGCTGAAGGGTGAGCTGAAATCCCCTCTAGGGAAATAGACTGTCTACTGTAAATACAAAAGTACTCAATCAAGGGATCTGGTAGATCTGAGCACTGGTGGCGGCAGGCAAGGCATTTGAGGCTTTGCATGGGGCCTTGTGGGAGCAGCAAGGAATAGGGTCCATTCCTCCTGCAGCTAAGAAAATGTCTCTGAACAGGAATTACCTTATAGATTGGCTATATAGAGGAATATTGAATATTTGGAGGCTTTGCAGCCCAAAGAACTTTCCATCTGGACCTGGAATTTTTCCATTTAAGATTCATACCCTTGGGCCTGATTTTCAGAAGACTCCATTAAAATGCAAATGCCTATAGTATCCCAATAGTGCACCCTGATCAATCTTTTAAATGTAAGATTTGCCAGGCAGCTTGTAAGAAGACGGCTTTAATGAGTAGAACACAAAAGCGGTGCTTTCAAGGGCAGTGAGGAGTGCTGGTGGGAGAGCAGGCGTGGGGACAGGGATCTGCAGGAGGAAGTGACAGGATGCTAGAGAAAAACTTGGCCCATATCATAATTTTGCTTAAGGTCAACACGATTTTGTAATTTTCCATCGCTTGTTCCCAGGATTACTGGGCTATAGATTTTCACCTAGGGAGAAAGGTTTGCATGCCAGCTCCTCTCCCCCCATAAGTCTCTGTTTTGTCTTTTAAGTTGTGACAGATATCAGCTTTACCAGCTTCAACAGTTTTCCTCAGTTCCTTACCTACTTTAATTAATTATGCTGGAGTATAATATATAATTAATACTTGGGTAGCAGGAAGGGACACATCTGAGAATTGGGTATTCACGACAGAGTGAAAAATGAGTGCTTTTTTTGGCACGTGAGTGGTATGTCAATTCAACAAACATTCCATCAGGATATAATATATTTAAAAATCTGAAATCCTTCAAAGAATGTTCGTATCTGTTGATCAGAAAGTCTGGTTTCAAATTACTTTTTACCCAGAGAGTGGACACTTGGCTTCAAGAAAGAACTGTATGGAATTTTAATTCAGCCCTGCTGCAGATAGAGTGCGTGTGTTTCAAAGGCAAGCCTCTTAGAACTTGGAGGAGGAGGACGGGGCGTGGTAGTGGGTGGCAGGGGCTGCGGGAGCCAGGCTCAGCCAAGTCTGGAGCAGGCGCGGCCCCTGTGCCATTGGCTCACATGCTTCCAGTCTGAATCCCAGCAACCCGGGGATAGCGGGAGACTGCACCAAAGTGAGGAGAGATGAAAAGCCTTGTTTTCCAGATTCAAGAAGACTGAAGATTCCAAACCTGTACACAAAACAACTCTTCTTGAGAGAGGGGTTGCCAAACTGCGCTGCTCTGCAGCTGCTGCTTGTGCGTCTGGATCTTACGTGGGTCTGGGGCTTCTCAACTCCTTCTGCCCTGCATCTCAGGGTGTGTGGGACGAAGTATTGCTTCGTGGAAGTTTAGGACCATGGGTTTATAAAAAAGTCTAGAGAAGAGAAATTAGGAGAAATTATAATCACAGTGGTACCCTGGAGCATGTTTACATCACTCAGCCGATTATTCAATTTTCAGGAATTCTTTGGGCTAATGGGTAAACACGGACGCTAATAAAAAATTATATCAGGCCGGGCGCGGTGGCTCACGCCTGTAATCCTAGCACTCTGGGAGGCCGAGGCGGGCAGATCGTCCTGAGCTCAGGAGTTCGAGACCAGCCTGAGCAAGAGCGAGACCCCCGTCTCTACCAAAAATAGAAAGGAAATTAATTGGACAGCTAAAAATATATAGAGAAAAAAAAAAATTAGCCGGGCATGGTGGCACATGCCTGTAGTCCTAGCTACTCGGGAGGCTGAGACAGTAGGATTGCTCGAGCCCAGGAGTTCGAGGTTGCTGTGAGCTAGGCTGATGCCACGGCACTCTAGCCTGGGCAACAGAGTGAGACTCTATCTCAAAAAAAAAAAAAAAAAAAAAAAAAAAAAAAAAAAAAAGTATACAAAAGTATACTTCGTAAAAAAAAAAAATTATATAAATTTACAACTGAACATATTATGAACAAAGTTAATAAATACTCAAAATTCATCACTTCATATTTTACTATTACCTATATGTACTCTTGAGGTTATTTACGTCCGTTGTTTCTGTATGGTGGAAATACTGCATAATGGTGTGGTATTGCTTATCTCGTCCCAAGTCTGCATTTGATGACGTCTTGCTGGTAGCTTGAATTGACTATAGTGGGGATATTTACCTGAGGGAACTTAGTAAATGCTACACACCAGGGCTTTATTGATTTTTGTTTACTTTTAAGAAAGTGATGGAGAAAATGTTAATAATGCATATTAGGCCAATGTGGTGGTGGCTCACACCTGTAATCCTAGCACTTTGGGAGGCCAAGGTAGGAGGATCCCTTGAGGCCAGGAGTTCAAGACCAGCATGAGCAACATAGCAAAACCCCATCGCTACAAAACAGAAAAATTAGCCAGGCATGGTGGCACATGCCTATAGGAGTTTTAGGTTGTAGTAAACTACGATGACACCACTGCACTCTAGCCCAGGCAACAGAGCGAGACCCTGTCTCCCAAAAAAAAAAAAAAAAAAAAAAAATGCACATTAAACTTAAGTTGCATGTTTGTTTTTGTATGAATAGCTGTTACATTGTGAATAGCACAGTTTAGGAAATATTCCTCCAGTAGCTGAAAACTGCTATCCAAGTCAGCAAAGAAGTTGCCTATGTCATTGATGAACTAGTGAAGATCTGCCATGTGTTTTCTCACTTTCCTCTTCCTCCTTAGTGTAAACAAAAATGTCAACCAACATTTATACTGAAGTTATTCTCACTTCAGTTGCAACTGTTACAGTACAGAGTGCGAGAAGTGACCACTGAGAGACCGAATTGAGCCAAATTGTGAGTCTTTATTAGCTAGCCAGTGACTACCCTCTGCACCGCTGAGAGGCAGCAGCACAGAGAGCAGCCCAGAGCCAAAAAGATGAGAAGACTTTATACTAATTTTGGGGGGGCTACGTGACATTAAACACGACATAGTGGAACAAAAATAATTACATCATACATTCCGTAGCCACGGGGTCTGGGACCTGCCTCAGACCACCTGCCTGGCCTCGTGACAGATTACAATCTTTGAGCAAGCAAGGTTACAGAAGCAGATAGCATCAGTTAAGGCAGGGAGCATTCTTTCTTGGGTGAGGCAAGTACAGTAAATTTTTACTGCAGACAGCTGGGGGGTTTACACAACCAGTTACAAGGTCATTGCTTACAGAGTACAGATTTTTCTATTAAGGGCGAGGTTTGCAAAGTACAAGCTTTTTACTCTATAGACAGGAATGAGTTTTGAAACAGCGTTTTCATAATAACTTTTCATATTTTTGAGGCCTACTACTACACAACATAGGTTGGTTATCTATAAAAGAACTCAGCAAAAAAAATCAAAGAAAGCACTCTGAGAATTGGCTACATGTAATTTATAATAAAGAGTACTTGTAAATTGTGTGCTATACAGACTTTATCAGTTTAAAAGCTTTTTTTCCCTGGAGAATAATTTGATTACCATTCATCAGCACACCTCTGAGCATAGATCATGAAAACGTGTTCTGACATTTACACTGCAGTTAGCCAAGAGCTAAGGTGTCTTATGGAGTCTTTTAGAACCTTTGTAGGGCAGTGATTCTTAAAAGGTATGAGCATAATCATTAGGGTAGTTATTAAAAATGTGATTCCAGAGGTTCTACCTCCTTAAAAAAAAACCAATTTTGTCAATCTGGTGTGGGGGTGAAATCTTGATTTCATTAATTTATTGTTATTTTTGCGAGTTGTTTTTAAATCTTAGGATTTTAATAAGCCCCAATTCTAAAAAGAGGAGCTGCACACACCACACTTTGAGAAACATTGCTCCAGAAAGCCTGAGAAACACTTTGTGTCTAGCTAGCTGCAGATATTTGTAAGGTTTCTTTTTATTAACTTGTCAGGCACATCATGGAAATATTATTCCTTAAAAGTTCTGGGTAGCAAAGGCCAATGCTTTAAGCACAAGCCCCTAAGATGCCGCAGTCTGTTCAAAGACTAATTTTCTATTTAAAGGATTTTGAGATAAAAATTGAGTTTCTAGTAGCTATTTGCTCAATCAGTTAAGGTAAACACTTAAGGCTGGGGTTGACATTCAATCCCAGCTTGCCTGCCACCACCCAGGAACTGACTCAGCACAAGAAGACAATTTCTACTTCCCGACCCTATGAGTTCATCCCCGGCCTATTAGCAGATCCAACTGCCTAGCCCTTCGTCCACCAAGCTATCTTTAAAAATCCTTTCTACCAAATTCTCAGGGAGATGATTTGAGACTTTCCTCCCATCTCCTGACATGGTGCCTGTGATATTCAACTCTCTACTATAACAGCTGCTGTCTCAGTATATTGGCTTCCTCTCAAGCAGTGGGCAATGAACCTGGTTGGGCGATAACAATTCTTCCAAAGAATAAAGATTGTTTTGAGATTTTCTTCGGATTCTAAGGTATGTTCCTAGACTAGAGGTTGGCAAACATTTTCTGTAAAATGTCAGATAATAAATATTTTAGGCCTCATGGGTCAGTCTCTGTTGCAACTACTCAACTCTTGTTGCAGCACAAAACCCACCACAATATGTAAATGATGGAGTACCTGTTTTTGTAAATAGAGTTGTATTAGCATTAACAATGAGTGACAATGTCATTGTATCTTGGGAACATGGACAAGACCAAAAATTAGAGGAGAGAGGACAGAACATAGTGACAGAACATTGCTTTCTAGGGAAGGTTTTGCTAAGACCTAGCGAGAGACTCCTGAAACCAACGATGTCCACTAGAGGGCAGTGGGCGTGCACTTGTGCATCGGTGCTGTCCGTACCCCAATCTTCAAAATGTTGAAATATGCATCATGTGAGGTAGCACTTGGCGGAGGCGGAGGCGGGGGGCGGAGTTCACAAATAAAGTGTGGCTCTGGGAGGTGGCGTATATATCATCATTGGCTAAACGAAAGAAAAGGGGATTTGGACTGGGGTGGGGGTAGTTTTGGGAAAGAGAGTGGAGGAAATGAATGACAAATAGGCTTGTCTTGTTATGCAGATAAGAGTCTCTAGCGTGGTAAGAGTCGTCTCCAGGAGCAGCTCTCTTCCTGGTATGGAGACACTTTTACAATGGAAACTTCCTTTATCAAATACAAATATCCTTTACAAAAGGGAAATTTTATACTTTGCTTTCAGGCAGTTAGGGAGAGGTAAAGAGTTTTTCTTGCATCTGCTGGTTCTCAATTGCTTTTAACTTAAAATAATCCTTATACCAAAGTGGTATATTTTGAAGTGGCATATTCTGGTACCTTTAAATTTCAAAATTGATACCAGGATTAATGTATCAGTGTATTTAAAGTACTTAATGATTGTAACTATTTAAAAGCAGGTTGTAATATTTTCTAAGCAATGAAATAAGGGTATATGTTTTTGGACATACTTATTATTACTTGTGACTAATAGGCCATCATCTCTGCAAAGAAGACTGCCTTGGAAGATCAAGTCTGAATGGCTCCTAAATCACACTATCTGTGCTTGAATCCATGGCTTTACTTCTTTCCAAATATAAGACCTTGGGACCGTAACTTAACCAGCCACCTGAATTTTTTCATCTGCAGTGTAGCAGCAATAATTCCCATCTCACTGGGTCATCGTGAGGATCAAATTACTTAATTCCATAAATTCCTTTGCTCAGTGACATGTAGTAAATACTCAATAAGTTTATCATTTTTTAACATAATTTTTTTTTTTTTTTTTTTGAGACAGGGTCTTGCTCTGTCGCCCAGGCTGGAGTGCAGTGGCATTCATCATAGCTCACTACAACCTCAAACTTCTGGGTACCAGTGATCCTTTTGCCTCAGCCTCTGGAGTAGCTGGGACTGCAGGAGTGCACTACCATGCTCAGCTAATATTTCTATTATTTTTTTTTCTTTGTAGAGATGGGGTCTTGCTATGTTGCTCAGGTTGGTCTTGAACACCTGGCCTCAAGGGATCTTCCACCATGGCTTCCCAAAGTGCTGGGATTACAGTTGAATATGATTTACTGAAATTCCGTTTGAGCATTCCCTTTGTAAATCCCTCTAATAGATGTGTTTTCAAATGGCTATATGAAACATAAGCCCCTATCAATTCTCTCTTGTAAAAATAAATAATTGAAATTTAATCCTAATTTTTTTTTTTTTTTTTTTTTGAGACAAGAGTCTCTCTCTCCTGCCTGGGCTAGAGTGCGTGCGTCAGCCTAGCTCACAGCAACCTCAATCTCCTGGGCTCAAGTGATCCTACTGCCTCAGCCTCCTGAGTAGCTGGGACTACAGGCACGCACCACCATGCGCAGCTAATTTTTTCTATTTTTAATTGTTTGGCCAATTTCTTTCTATTTTTAGTAAAGACGGGGGTCTCGCTCTTGCTCAGGCTGGTGTCGAACTCCTGAGCTCAAGCAATCTCCCGCCTTGGCCTCCCAGAGTGCTAGGACTACAGGCGTGAGCCACTGAGCCCGGCCAATCCTAATTTTTGAAACCCTAAAAATTATGTTGAGCCTTGAAGTAAATGTGGCTGTGTGGTCTGAGATACGCAACTTGTTAGCTGCAACTTCTGCTTCTCAGATTGTAGATGAACTCTCTTTCTCCATGTTTTTGTTCTGTAAATTGATTAAGAAAGACTAAATGGTGCCAGAGATAAGACATCCTCCCCTCCTGATTGCTGACCTTTCCTCCTTTATTATCTCACACATAACTCAGACCAGATGGCACAAAAGACCCCATGGCTGTAACATCCTCAGTATTGAATGTTAAATATACCTTTCCCTGGAAAGAACACCACCTCAACTAATCAAATTACTGTAACCATGTGCTAGTCTTGTGTGGAAAGTGCTGAAACCCTGTCAGGCTTCCAAATCTTATCTGTAGAAACAACCTCTAAAACTTCTTCACTTTGGAGCACTGACTTCTATTCTTTGGAATCTGTGTTCCTGGTGGCTGTCCTCAAACTTTGTGCTCGAATAAACTCTATATTTAACCATATTTTCTAACTCTTTTTAAGGTTGTCAGTCTATAGCAATTGCTGCAGTATTTATTTTAAGTTTCCAATTTTGCTAACAATTCTAGGCTTTGATTGTGAACTTGGGCCTTGTTCTCATTAACCATGAGATTTGCTTCCTTCATATCATCCCTTAATACTTAGAACAATGCAGGCAGGACACACACTAGAAATTCTTGTTGAGTTGAATAGAATAATTGAATTGATTAAATTACTTTTTGTGTGTGACAAGCCAAATTAATTTTGTGATTAACAGTTCTTCAATGGCTTTAATATAACATTTGTGTAATGCTTTATAAATTATAAATATTTATAATCCTTGCATATGTTTTAAAGAAAGTGAGCTTTTAAAACTGAATTCACATACTTGTTTGCATGTGAATTTATTTTCCTGTTAAAAGAATGGGGAAAACAGGCTGGGCATGGTGGTTCACACCTATAATCCTAGCACTTTGGGAGGCTGAGGTGGGAGGATCGCTTAAGGCGAGAAGTTTGAGACCAGCCTGAGCAAGAGCAAGATCTGTCTCTACAAAAAATAGGAAAGTTAGTGGGGCATGGTGGCACGTGCCAGTAGTCCCAGCTACTCAGGAGGCTGAGGAAGGATGCTCACTTCAGCCCAGGAGTTTGAGGTTGCAGTGAGACATATGATGGCAATAGAGTGTGACGCTGTCTCAAAAGAAAAAAAAAGTTTTAGGAAGTTTAGGGAAGTTCAAGAGTCTTAGGTTTGAGATTTGTTTTTGGAAACAGAGTCTTGCTGTCACCCCGGTTACAGTGCTGTGGCATCATCCCTTAATTCACTGCAACCTCAAACTCCTGGGATCAGGGATCCTCCTGCCTCAGCCTCCCGAGTAGCTGGGACTACAGGCATGTGCCACCATGCCCGGCTAATTTTTTCTATATATTTTTAGTTGTCCAGCTAATTTCTTTCTATTTTTTTAGTAGAGACAGGGTCTCACTTTTGCTCAGGCTGGTCTCAAACTCCTGAGCTCAAGCAATCCTCCCACCTCAGCCTCCCTGAGTGCTAGGATTACAGGTGTGATTAGGTTTGCTTCTGTACTGTGTTTTTTTCTGCTAAAATTTTTATTAAAAGTGATTTCATGTATAGGAGTTCTAATGAGTCGCTCTTTCAGCAAGTATTAATCGGGTCTTGCTCCATCATTGTTCTAGGGGCTGCAAGCACTATTCTGGACTTTGGCTGCAGTGATATCTAATGTTACAGATGTTCATTTTTACCTTAACAGGTGTGGCAACCTTCAAACAACAACTATATCGATACTGTATATTTGAAGATTCAGAAATTCATGTTTGAAAGATACAGAAAAATGTTTAGCTATGTGAATTTACTCGACCAAGCAATGAATTTTTTGTTTACATTTTTCTAGGTAATGCATTAAAATTTTTTCGCTTGCTTTTTTTTAACTTATTTTAAAATTCATTCCTTTGGGTGTGCACTTGTGAGCTTTGACAAACACACACACAATCATGTAATGACCATCACGACCCAGATATAGAAATGTTCCATCACCTTCCAAAATTCCCTCAAGCTGCCCCTTTAGTTTGTTAGAGCCACTGTAACAAAGTGTCACACGCTGAGTGGCTTAGACAACAGAAATTTCTCGTCTCATGGTGTGGAGGCTAGAAGTCTGAAACCAGGGTGTTGGTGGGGTTCATTCCTTCTGAGGGCTGTGAGGAAAATCTGTTCCATGCCTCTCCTCTGGCTTCGGGTGGTTTCCTGGCAATCTTTGCTGCTCCTTGGTTTCCTGCACATCAACAAGCATTGCTCTGATTTCTGCCTTCATTCTTCACATGACCTTCTCCCTGTGTGTGTGGCCCAGTTCCCCCCTTTTATAAGGACACCAGTCATACTGGATTAGGGGCCCACCTTACTCCTGTATGACCTCATCTTAACTCATTAGATCTGCAGTGACCCCATTTCCAAATAAGGTCAGATTCTGAAGTACTGTGGCCGGGGTAGTGAGGACATCAGCGTGTGAATTTTGGAGGGACAGAATTGAACTCATAACAGTAGTCAACCACATCCCCAACCCTCACATCCCCAGCCCTTAGCAATCAGTGACCTGTTTCCAATTTCATAATTATTCTTTTTTCAGAATGTCCTATACATGGAATTATACAGTATGCACTCTTTTGTCTCTGACTTCTTTCAATTAGCATCCTGAGTTTGAGATTCATACACATTGTTGCATGTATCAGTAGTGTATTCTTTTTTATCGCGGAGGAATATTCCGTTGAATGGACGTACTAGTCTGTGTATCCCTTCACTAGTGGAAGGACATGTGGGTTATTGCCAGCTTTTGGTGATCATGAATAGACTTGCTCTAAGCATTATGTGAATACAAGTTTTGATTTTTTTCTTGGTGACTTCCTAGGAATAGGATGACTGGGTCATATATGTGCAAGTAGCATATGTGTAACTTGCTAAGAAATGTCCCAACTGTTTTCTAAAGTGGCTGCTCCATTTTGCATTCTCACCAGCAATGGATGAGCGTTTTTGTTGCTCTGCATTCTTGCTAGCAATTGGTATTGTCAGTTTTTTGGATTTTTAGCTATTCTAATAGGTGGATAGTGGTAATTCTTAGTGCCTTTAATTCAAATTTCTCCAATAGTCATTATATTAAACATTTTTTTTTGGTAGTGTGATGAGTACCACTGTTTGTACTGTATTTGTTATGGTGTGTAAATCCAGTCATCTCTTAATATCTGAGGGCTGTCTTTGTACCTTTTATCTTATGAGGAAAATCATTAAAGGCTTAAGCCTTATTACGATGTATCAAGGGGCATGTGACATAATTCTCCTGTTGTTCCTTTACCCGTTGCTGCAATTCGATGCTGCTTGCAATGAAATAAAGTATTTTACCTTAAAACAAGTAAACGAACAATCCAACAACCTTGTTTTTTGCACACACAAAAAAAATTGTTCTCCAAAGCATTGCAAATGCTACTACTGATTTTTTAAAAATTAAGTCATGATAAGCTCTCTAAAATTTGAATGGATTATAACCTTTTTTAGTCAACTTGTGCTGTTATTACAAAAGGCCATCAACTGGATGGCTTATAAACAACAGAAATTTATTTCTCACAGTTTTGGAGGCTGGAAGTCCAAGATCAGAGTTGAGTTATAAAGAGGTTCCTCTTCAGATTGCAGACTGCTGATTTTTTATTTTATCCTCACATGGCAGAGAGCAGAGAGAAGCAAGCTGTCTGGGGACCCTTATAAGGCCACTAATCCCATTCGTGAGGGCTCTGCCCTTATGATCTAATCACTTTCCAAAGGCCCTACCTCCTAATACCGTCACATTAGGGGTTAGGGTTTCAACATATGAATTTTGGGGAGACATAAACCTGCAGTCTATAACAAACCCCCAAGTCAACATGAGTTTATTGTGGCTACTATTTAAATACATGTTTTAAAAAATGCTTGCTTCGTAGACTGTATTTCTGGAAGCTCATAGGGGAGCCTGGTGATGATGGTTACCTCTGGACTGGAAAGTTGATGATTTGGGGACAGGAGTAGGAGGGAGACGTCCTTTTTACTGTACATTCTTTGTCACCATTTACATTTTTCAAACCATGCAAATATCTTTATTTTTAAAATTAAATTAATTAAAGACAACTTACATTTTTAAGCCCTAACCTAGGTATTTTAGTTAAGGAAATATGAGTAGGGAATCATGAATTTTTGTATTTAATAACAAAAAAATTCACTTTTTAGGTTTCTTAAGGAATGTTGACATTTTTGTGAATATCATGATAGAATTTATAATTATCTCCTAAATGAATGCATAGTATCAATATTTATCAGTGTTGCTGGCAATAACTGTAACTTTCATATTAACTAGATTAACGGTAATCTAGTTCTTGCCTCTCAAAGACACTTTTTGGATCAATTCCCCCTAATAACGAGGAACTGGAATATTCTCACAGTTCTCGGTAGTTATATCACTCATAAAACTCATGGGCAAAGCATGGCCCATTTCTCCATATAGTGCCCAAGGGTTTCACTCTCTGAGTCACCAAAAACCCAAGCTCTGTGTTTTCTTTTTTTTTAAAACACTAAATTGGTACCAACCACACTCTGTTTAACAGAAGCCTAAAGATTTGTGGCAATGGGGGTTTGCAACCTTGAAGCACAGCACGACAGCAACTGGACACCGCATCCCGGACGTCTGGGTTTCTAAGTCCTCCACCTTATCATTGAACAGCGTTGCCCACTGACCTGCTTTCTCATAGACTGTCTCATCATCCGACTCGGGCACCTCACTCTCTCCCTTTTGGATTGCCTCCCAAAATGCAAAATTTGTGTCTTAATGCAGCTGTTATTTAGAAAGAGCAGAATTCCGTAGGATAATGTAGGGGGGAAAAAAATTCTATTTCCCTTCCCCCTCCCCAAGACACACACCCAAACCCACCCAGACCCATTCAATGAAATGTTGGATACTTTAACTCTCTTGATTGATGTCCTCCAATCACTTTAAATCTCAAGAACAGCCTCCATTTCAATAACTAATCTTTTCAAGCAGTTTAATAACCAGCATTCTGAATTTCATAAGTTAAAGTTTGCTTCTCTACTGGGAAGCCTTCACTTGGGGAGGAAGGTGGCCTAATTTTCCCTTTTTCTATTATTAATGTAATTAGATATAGAATTCTATTTCGTGAAATTAGTTCACAGTTTAGAAGCCTTTGGTAGAATTACATTTATGCAAACAAATTTCATTCCCATAGGTTAGAAAAACCGAATGATTTCATAGACAAATTATGCTTAAAATTAAGGGTTAAGTCTTGTACCTCATTTCTCCCTTATATCAATTGGTTTTAATATCAAGAAAAGCCAAAAACTGGCACTCAGTTGTTTACTGGAAGAATCAATGGTGTGCACTTCTCCTTCCTGTCTCAATATACCTGGCTGCCTCTGAATCTTCCAGAATTGGTAAGAGTACTAAGTAGGAAAAGCAGGAGTGTAGGAAGGTGTTACCTCACTGGTGCTGTGATAATCTGGCATTGGTGGTCTCTGGGCATTCCGGTCTTCGCAGTCATTTCAAGTTCATGCTACCAGGGAATGTTTTGTGCGTTCTCGAGAGATCTCCCATAACTGGGGATCTTTCATTTGAAGTTCTCCAAATGTAGGCAATGCCTCCTTGGGTGGCTGTTTATGGTTCTCTTTCTCTCTCCCCCGCCCCCCAACCCCGGGTTCCCTGTTCTCTCTAGTTAAACCCCTTTTAAGTCCAGCTGCAGGATGGCTTTCTCTTGTGCATGGCCCACATCTGGTATTTAGTCTCAACAAACTGCGAACACAAACTATTTCCAGTGCAGCCACCTTTTCCAGCTCTTCCATCAGAGGAACACAATTTCTTGACTTTAGGCTTTTTCAGCCACAGGCCTAGCACTCATTATGGTTCTCTACAGTCTTCATGGGACCAAAGTCAAACAGTCCTCAAAGTTCCATTGAAGCCCTCTCTAGGCCTCTGAATGTCACTCTTTTTACCCCCTTGAGGTGGATGTTGAGTCATCTGGGTATTGACTGTCTTCCTTGTGAATCTTTCATTGGCTGTTTACTATATCACTTTGAAATATGGACATACTTTGCACCTTTTGTTTTGTTCTTGGACTTTTGGGACATCGGAAAAAATAAGGATAGAAAGAGTCCCATTTTAAGAACTCATTTCACTCATTATACAGAACAATTTATGTCTCTGTGTCATTATTATTGCATATTGGCCATTTCCAAAAGGTAATAAAACCAAACTGACTTATCAAGGTTTTTGTTGTTCTTTTCTTGAGGTATTCTACTCTACTCATTTCCATTTCATTTGTCTCTTTTTTCTCAATCTTGTTCTCAGTATTCCTGCCTTTTCAGCAGTATCTTGTTTGTGCTATTTCCAATATAGATTTCATTTGTACCCTGGTTATATTTTATTTTCCATTTTTTTCATGTCATTCTCATCATCTTGTCTGTATGATCTTATATCTCTGCTTTATGTTCTTGTTATGTAGAGGGCATTGCTTCCTTAAGCGTTTGTTTTTTAATTTTTTTTTTTTTTTTTGAGACAGGGTCTTGCTCTGTCTCACAGGCTAGAATGCAGTGGCATCATCATAGCTCACTGCAACTTCAAACTCCTGGGCTCCAGCAATCCTCCTGCCTCAGCCTCTCAAGTAGCTGGGACTATAGGTGTGCATCACCATGCCTGGCTAATTTTTCTATTTTTTGTAGAGATGGGGTCTCACTCTTGCTCAGGCTGGTCTCAAATTCCTGACCTCAAGTGATCTTCCCACCTTGGCCTCCCAAAGTGCTAGGATTATAGGTATGAGCCACTGTGCCTGGCCTGTTTTTAAATTTTTATGGGTATACCTTTGATTACGTATTCTGTCTGCTCCACAGCAACATCATTCAGACAATTTTTCTTATTTTTCCTTTTTTTCTTGTGTTGTTTTCTATATATATCTTAATCTGATTTCTAAACTGATTTTTTTTTTATTGTTTGTTGTTTATAGGGGTATAAATGTTTAGGTTATGTATGTTGCCCTTGCCCCCTCTTCCCCCCAAGTCCCAGTCCCAAGCATGTCCATCTCTCGGAGGGTGCACATTGCACCCTTTGTGTATGCATATATCCGTCCCCTCCTCCCCCTCCCCCCTCCCCCTTCCCCCTCCCTCCCTACCCGACATCCAATAGATGTTATTCTTATATGTACACTTATGTGTTGTTCAGTTACTACCAATTTGATGGTGAGTACATGTGGTGCTTGTTTTTCCATTCTTGGGATACTTTGCTTAGTAGAATGCGTTCCAACCCTATCCAGGAGTATACAAGAGGTGCTATATCACCATTG
>RJWJ010005986.1:0-65040 GCA_004363605.1 Indri indri
TAAGCATCACTTCTTGAGTGCCCCGCTCACTGTGACCCAAAAGAAGAGACGAGATCCTTCCTTTCTCACAGTACACCCTGCGGCTGTGGCAGAAACACAGGACAGGAGTGTTCCTGGCAGCAACAGCAGCACCTGGTGGGCATGTGATTGCTCCTCAGTGGCCTATAGGTTCTTAGGAATTCCACTGAGCAGTCACAGCGGGATCCAGCAGGGAATTGGTTTGTTCGTGAGCTCATTCTATTCATCTCTCTGAGGATCCCAGATACGTTTGACTGGGGAGAGAAAGGACTTTCTAGAGAATTGGAAATCAGTGTCACTGAAAGTTACTTTATTATTAATATGGTGACTCCACATGTACCACCACCTGTTACAGCATAAATAGTCTTGGATTTCAGTGTCAATCTCTTTGGCAAATCTTTCAAACTATAGAAAACAAATCAGAATAAGAGATCCAAAACTTTTTCTGAAGGTATTTATGTCTTTCGAGTATGAAGTCGGTGAGAACTAGATTGAACCAAAGCTCTTATGATAGAAATTAACTATTAATTTTTCCAGATATACCAGAAATCATTCAAAAACAATTCTTCTTTAGGACTACTATTTTAAATGTTGACAGTGCTCAGGAAATCGCTATGAAGTGCATGATAAACACATTGGGCCTTTTTCCCCCACATTTAATAGGACCAGCATCTTCTGGACAAGGAAGAGAAGTGAAACTAAGGGATGTAGGTGCTCTATGGAAAATACTCGTGTTCCTTAAGTGTGACATTTTATACTAGGTATAGAGGTATGATAAAATTTTTCCCATTAAACCCAGAGATTGAACTCTTATGATTTATAGAAGGGACAGAATTCTAGAATTAATTTTGGACAATCACTGAAAAGAGTAGAAAGGTAGCTCTCATTGACACTCCTAAGAAGCCCGCATGGTCCTGCCTTCTAAAAGGCAACCATGTCTTTGCAGAGGTACTTGTGGACAGCATGCAGACTGAGAGACAGAGGTCTGACTCCTCTCTAGCCAATCACGTTTGTGTTGACACTCTCACCATTTTCAACATCAGGAACATTTTATTGATTGCTTAATATATGCCAGGCACTATGCTAAATGCTCTACTTATTCATCTATTTGATTCTTTTAATAGTCCAATGAATAAAGCAGTTCTAACCTCAGTTTTCCAATGAGAAAATTGCAAATAAGGAACAGGTCCAAATTCACAGAGATTATAAATGGTAGAGCTAGGATCTGAACTTTGATAATCTGATTTGAGAGCCTGCCTTATCAATAAGCGCTTTATCCTGCCTCCTAAAACTCCTGGTTATTTAAATTCAAGGATTCTTTATATCTACCTGAGACAAACGATGGAATTCATCTTTCTTCCTTTATATCTGTCTATATAAGGTACGTTGCTACTGTCTCTCAAAGAGAATTGTAACTGGGCTGTTTACAGCTCAGTTTGCCTTAACTAAGAGAAAATGGTCAACCAAAACGTCTTGTTTCCATTTGCAAAATGATCAAACATGCTTTCATACAACGTAAAAGCTAGGTTGCCTGTTATTTGGGAGAGGGGTAATTAACTCCCTTTATCCTCAGAGTAAGTATCAGTAACTTATTTGTTTATAATGGGCTTTCCCATCATTATTGTTGTTTACCAGTTTGAAGGACCATCTCCTACTTGTGACCATCATATCCTCCACCCCCCACCCCCACCATTCTTAGCTGTCATTGTTTTTGAGACTCTAGCAGACATGTTGGCTTGGTGATTTAAACTCACAATTCTATCTCAGCAACAACTTCATTAGGTCTTCATCACAATCTCAAACTCAGAATCAAACACATGCAACATCTTTCCTTGTCTCCCTCCTTCCCCATTTATATCCTTCCTTGCTTTTTTTGTTAATTCCTTCCTTCCGAAAGGGAAAGTATGTGCCAGGCACTGTGATAGAAACTGAAGATTTGATAAATAGGAATTAATATTTTTTGCATCAATATATTAGGGGAAGATTGACAATGAAATCTATTACAGTAGTGCAGCAAAGAAATAGTGTGATAGGAGCTCAGAAGGTCTAGAAGAAATGTAATCTTGGTAAACCACATGTTGGGAGTTGTGGGCCCCTCATATGTAGTGTTTGCCAATTCCCAGTTGTTAATAATCCCACTCTAGAAGATTTTAAGCTACCTAAATCATATTGCTGAATGTAGAATTGTAAAGTGATATACATATTTGCTCTCATAAGCCAGTGTGAGTCACGTCCAGCATGCTGACCATAAGTGATTCATTATTCATGGGTGTTGGAGGAAGCTGTCACATTGAAGTTGACATTTGATTTCTTTCTTGAATTATGAGCAGTTTCTTCCAAGCTGATAAGGGGAATTAAAGCATCCCAGGCTAAGAACAGCAGCGCAAAGGGTTGAAGTGATTTGAGATCAGATGACAGGCTACTATAATAGTAAACATAAGACATGATGAAGGCAATAGAAAACTAAAATTAAAGAGGCCTTTCCAAGATAGAATCAATAGGAATTGGCAATAAATATTACAGGAGGCTAGAGAGAAAGATAAAAAATACATAGACAATAGCTTCTAGGCCTCTAGATTAGGGAAATGAATGACTGCACCACCAATATATCTGTCCCCATATTCCAAAACCTACTTCTCTGTTCCTGTCTTAGTCAGCCAGGTCTTCTATAACAAATTACCACATAGTGATTTGCTTAAGTAACATTCATCTCTCAGAGTTCTGGAGGCTGGAAAGTCCAAGATCAAGGTGCTTAGAGATTTGGTTCTGGTGAGGACCCGCTGCCTGGCCTTCTTCTTGCTGTGGTGCACATCACAGAGCAGGGAGAGAGAATGTAAACTCTCATGTCTTTCCTTATACAGGCACCAATCCCACTCACAAGGGCTCCACACTCATGACCTAATTAGCTTCCCAAAACACCACCCCCTAATACCATCGCACTGGGGATTAGGATTTCAGCATATGAATTTTGAGGGGATATGAACATTCCGTTCATTGTAGTTCCGGTTATCAATTCACAGCACTACTCTTTATCTAATCTGTGATCCCAGTTGCTTCTCCTCTCTCATTCTTCCCCTTCATCAGATAGCATTTTTGTTGATTCTGCCTCTAATTTGATCCAATGCTTATAAACTTTCAACCTCCTTTATCCATGATGCCAATAACTTAGACTTATCATTTCTCATTTTTCCTACTGAAATATCTTTTAGTTAGGCCTTTGTGCTAATAAGCATACCCCGTGTACTCTGTTCTCTATTTTTTTTCAGTCTATTATTTCTTAAAAAAAAAGGGGGGGGGGTCATTTTTTTCACTTGTTTAAAATAATTCATGACTTTCATGACAAAATCTGAAATTTTCAGTACGTACCATCTTTCATGAGCTCACATCTGTATACACATCCAGCCATGCCACCCCCACTGTGTAAGATATGCTGTATGAAATTCTCCTGAGTCATTCCAGCCCGCCTACATTTAACAACCAGTTTCATTTACCTTTAACTCACCTTTTCTCACCCATGGGGGTTAAATTTTCATCATCTGCTAAGATTCTAGGCTTAAGCATTACCTTCCCTGAGTACACCAGAAAATATCTCTTTTCCGTAACTTTATACATATTATTCTGATGGTCAACTTACTTTTCTTCCTTATCTCTTAAACTCCTTTATAGGAATCTTTACATCATTTTATTCTCTATTTACCCACGTTTATGACAAATACACGATACATTTACTAGTTCAATACAGATTCATAAATATACATTACTAAACAAGAAAACACATGCATGTGTATATATAAACACAGATACACATGAAGAGGAAGTGTATATGTAAATTATATATATGCACATATGTATAAATTTCATACACACACATACACATGCACAGACTTTATTTCCAAGGGGCAAATAATTACAAACATGACTGAGCTACTACATTACTACATTAAGCTACAAAACTGTTCTTTGACATCTACTTGTAAGTTCCTATTATTTCACTTTGGTCTCTCATTGTCCAGCCATCTTTGTATTTATTTCTTATTAAATTTCTGTTTCTTTCTTTATAATTGATATTACGAACAGTCTCCACTATTCCGCAGTCATCAGTTCCACCCTGAGCCCTTCATTCTCACAAAATAACCCCAATCCCTTCTTTTCTGAGACCAAGTTCAAACACCATGAAGCTGTTCCTTTTTGGTGCTTCAAACTGCTTCTTCTGCGTCCTTAACTACCTGCTAAACTTTTAAAATGTACACTCCTCATCTCGTTTATTTCTGACTTGCCTAAACACTGGCTCCAGAATTTGTCAACATTCTGTCTTGTATCTCCATAGCTCCATTTTTATTAGCTATTTCCCCACACTTGTAAACAAACTTGTCTTTGTTCTCCTAGGCCAGATTTTCCCCAATTGGATATATCCTTAAGCTATTCTTTCCGCTCTCTTCTGTCCTGCAATGTGTACTTTTCAGAAGAGTTTTCTGAACTATGCTCCCTTTTTGTTCCTTTAACATTAACTCCTCAGTCATCTTTGCAGTAGCTCTTATCACCACTCCTCTGTGACAATTTACTGCTAAGGTCTCAATGTGTGCCTAAAGACAAACTGTTCCATCAGAGAGCACGTTGATCGACCTCTCTGCACCTGAATTTTTCACACTTGCTCCACGCTATCGTTTTGCTCTCTTCCCACTTTTCTTACACTTCTCTGTCTCCTGAAGCTTCTTTCCTAATCCTTCCTCTATAAGCGTTTGCCCAAATCATTCCTTTGGCCCCTTTTTAGATAATTTCAACTAAGATTGTTGGATGCTCTACATCTTTTTGAATATTTAGCGTTAGATATTTAACTTCCGTCAATCTAATGGGGATGCAGTATAATCACATGGTGGTTTTAATTTGCATTTCACTGATAACTAATGATGCCGAGTACATTTTCATGGACTTATTTGCCAATTTTACATAGGAATATATAAATATTCCTCTTTGAAATGAATTTTCAGATTTTGGGGTCATATTTTATTGAGTTGTTTGTTTTCCTTTATTGATGCGTAGGAGTGCTTTATATGTATTCTGAATTATAGTTTTTGACAAATGTGTATCTTCCTATCAAGAGCTTTGCCTGTTCACTTTTTATTGTATCTTCTGAAAATCTAAAGTTTTAATTTTGAGGAAATCCAATTTATCATTCTATTTAAATTTATGGTAGTCCTTTCAGTATTCTGTTAAATGGACATATTCCTATTCCAATACACAACACTGCTCTTTATTTAATACATGATCCCAGTTGTGAAGTTAATTTCCTGTATTATCTTCTGGAAGTTGAAAATGTTAGCAGTTATATCTATGATCCATCGCATATTAATTTTTGGAGTTAATGTAAAGTAGTGGTTGAGATTTATTTTCCATCTAATATATAGTCAATTATTCCAGCACCACGTGAGGAAAAAATGCTACCCTCTTGTACTCATTTGGCATCCTTGTAAAATCAAAAAACAGTACTTATGAGGGTTTGTACCTGAACTCTCTGCTGTGCTTCATTGATCTATTTTTCAATCCTTATTTTATTCCCCAAAACTATTTTGATTACTGTAGAATTACAGAAATCTTGAAAGTAGGTAGTTTAAGTGCTCCAAATTTGTTCCTCTTTTTCAAGGTTAATTTGGTAGTTCTAGGTCCTTTATAATTTCATATAGATTTTAGAATAAACCTGCCAATTTCTGCCAAAAAACTGCTACAATTTTGAATGAGATTGAATTGACTCTTGAGATCAAATAAAAAATTGACATTTTAACAGTACGGACTCCTCCATTGCATTAACAATGTCTCTGAACTTTTTTTTTTTTTTTTTTTTGAGACAAGAGTCTCACTCTCTTGCCTGGGGCGAGTGCCGTGGCGTCAGCCTAGCTCACAGCAACCTCAAACTCCTGGGCTCAAGCAATCCTACTGACTCAGCCTCCCGAGTAGCTGGGACTACAGGCATGCACCACGATGCCCGGCTAATTTTTCCTACGTATTTTTAGTTGTCCAGATCATTTCTTTCTATTTTTGGTAGAGACGGGGTCTCGCTCTTGCTCAGGCTGGTCTCGAACTCCTGAGCTCAGAACAATCCGCCCGCCTGGGCCTCCCAGAGTGCTAGGATTACAGGCGTGAGCCACCGCGCCCGGCCTGAACTTATTTTTTTAAAGAATGTTTACTTTTGTCCCCAGTGTTATAGCTCCTGCACATCTTTCATTATAATTATTCCTAAATATTTTATGTTGTCTTAGTAATGATAAATCACGTATTTCAATTTAATATCCCAATTCTTATTACTAGTCTGTAGAGATAAATATATATTGGTTAAAGACTTTGTTTTCTATGAATTTACTGAATTTGCTTGTTAGTTGTAATACTTTTTGTGCATTCCTAAGGGTTTTTCACATACATAATTGTATCAGAAAAAATACATTTTTACTTTTTTCTTTTCTATCTGTACGATTTATATTTATTATTTTGTTGAAGATAAACCGTTCATAAAATGTTGAAAGATATGATGAAAGTGGACAGCCTTGCTGTCTCTAATCATCAGGAAAATTTTCAATATTTTATCATTAAATATTGCATTAATTCCAGGAACTTTTCTATTTCTGCTTTTTAAGATTCAGGAAGTTTCTTCTTATTTCTAGTTTGCAGAGTTTTTTTGTTTTTTTTTAATTGTGAATCTGTGTTAACGTTGCCAAATGTCTTTTCTACATTATTGAGTTGATTATATTTTTATATAGCCTTTATTCTGCTAATGTGGTGAACTACACTTATTTAATTATAAATATAAACACAACCTTGCATTTCTGAGATTACTGCTTGTTTTTTCATTTTTATATAATGTTTCCTTTGATTTGCTACCATTTTGTTAAAGATTCTGCACGTATATTCACAATGAATATTGCTTTGTAATCTTATTTTCTTATAATCTTGTCTAGTTTTGGTATCAGGATTACTTGATTATTCTGTTCCCATAAAATATATTAGAAATTCTCTCTCCTCTATTTTCTGAAATACTTTATGTAGAACTGATGTTTCTTCTTTAAGTGTTTAATACAAAATTCTGGTGAAGCTATCTGTGCCTGGAATTGTAATTGTAGGAAGCTTTTTGAATACACACTCAGTTTCTTTAATACATATTCAGCTGTTGAGATTGTGTATTCTGTGCGTCAATTTTAAAATTAAGGCTTAGAGAGTATAACCTAGTTTCCCAAAACTTTACAGCTAACAAAACACAACTCAATTTTAACATGAGCAAAAATTGGGTATTTTGTAAATGAAGATAATTTTAAAATGTTTTTATCTAGAGATACTTTATTATGCCAGATAGAAGTGAACACAGATAATGCCAGCGTCTCAAGGCTAGAGAAAATATGTGAAATGTAAAACTGCTCAATGATTCTGCAGATAAGTCAATCACTGATGGGCTGCCTACTTTGAACTGACCTTGATGTAGATGTCAAGAAGCATCCAAGCTCCCTGTTGAGGCTTCAGCTGAGGCTGACAGGTTCACACCAGGCTAATGTGCAAGTGAGTGCATGCATGTGGTTGCAACCTAGCCAAATATTAGCACATGTAAACCACAGAGAAGTGGAAAGAAAATCAAATGCACGCGATCCTCTTTCAGTAACCAAAATGCTTGACCAAATCATCGCACCCTACTTTTGTCCCTTCATCTCTTTTAACATGAAGTCATTCTCCAACTGCTAAGATCATTTGACAACAGCCCCTAACCATTTTCTGAGTTTATGTATACTTTTCAATAAATTTCAATTGTAATGTAGACAGGATTATTGGAAATAATATGTTTTCTCCAACAAGGGAAAAAACAAAGCAAAATGACACTGCAGAAGCCTACTTTCAGAGTTAACCCTAGAATATTTACTTAGTCAAAGTATATGTTTATAATTCATAATTACTATCACACTATATTTTTTATTTATTTATTTATTTATTTATTTATTTATTTATTTTGAGACAGAGTCTTGCTCTGTCACCCAGGCTAGAGTACAGTGGTGTCACCATAGCCCACTGCAACCTCAAACTCCTGGGCTCAAGCGATCCTCCTGCCTCAGCTTCCTGAGTAACTGGGACTACAGGTGTGCACCGCCACACTCAGCCAATTTTTCTATTTTCTGCAGAGACAAGGTCTCACTCTTGCTCAGGCTGGTCTTGGACTCCAGGGCTCAAACAATCCTCTGGCCTTGGCCTCCCAAAGTGCTAGGATTAAAAGTGTGAGCCACCCCCACCCCCAGCCATTATTTATTTATTTATATTTAATAAGTATTAATGTTCATTCGATTGTAACATTCATTCATTACAATTCAATGAATACTTTCTTTTGAATTTCTATATAGTAAAATTTTATGCCATCTTATAGCTATACTAGAATTTGCTTTGATTTTGACTTACACAGAAATCTTATTATTTTCTGGAAGATCTTCTCAGTTTTTGGATAGATTTCTAAAAATTTAATTATGAGTCATATGAAATAGATTTTGTTAAGTCTGCAGGAAACATATTTCTTATTTATTTTTTAGAGTGCAATGAGAAAATTTTTTAATTCACACCATGAGTGAATTATGAGTATTAATAATTTTTTTAAAATCTTTGAATTTTTGCTAGATAAAATATTTCACTCTTTTCTTAATTTTAATGTTTTAAACACTTACAAAGTTAAACATTTTTAAATATATATTTTTAGTCACGTTCACTTTTTTCCCATAAATCCTATTACTTGCTTTTCATACTTACCTATTAACATTTTAGTAACATTCTTATTGAAATAAGCTCTTTAGAGAATGATATCAAATTTTATCTGTAATATTTTGGCAAAGATTCTCCTTAGCTTTGTTTGCCTTTTAATTTAGTTTATGTGTTTTGATATGTAAAGGATTTCGATTGTTTTATGCAGTTAAATTTTTGAATTTCTTTCTGGTTATTTAATTACATGCATTTTTAGAAATTCCTTTTCACAGTTATTAAAGCAATTCATCTAGATGTCATTGCATGTTTTGTAGTTTGCAATGTCTACAATTTAACCCATCTGTAATATATTTTGCTTTCTTAAGCCTTGTGGTAAAGGTGCACCTTTCATCTCTGCTCTGTCTAATGAAGGCAACCTTGCAAGACTTAATAGGTAAAGAAGTTGGTCAGTGCATCTTGGGTTCTTCCTTTTCTTACTCCAAAAATATTAGTTGTGCTTTTCCTATATGTTAAACCTTGTTCTTGGAACTTCTGGGCACACATTTCCAGCTCTTAAATGATGAACTCCAGTTAGTGACTATGCGTATCTGTGTAGTCCAATGTGAAAACAAAAACTTTGCACAGGGCAGGCTGAAGAATAATAACATGTTATGGGGTATCAGAGAAGAGGGAGATAATGAAAGAGAGAATAGGACATGAGCTAATGAGGGAATCATACTCATTGTTATGAAACTGTCAACAAATGAAGACTATGGAATATTTTGTAGAAAAACTGACCTAGATTCATCAAAGGATTCAATATCATGAGAAATATAGAATCATGGGTGGTCTAGTCTAGATTAGAAAGCCTAAAGGAGCATAACAGCCAGAGTAAATGTATGAATTTTTAGTGAACCCCACATTTAAAAAAAAAATATATATATATATATAATATATATATATATATATATATATATATATATATATATAAATGTACTCCTTAAAAAATCAGAGATAGAAAATGGGCAAGATATTGTAGAATATAGTTAAATTAATGTTGATATTTACATGTATGTCATTGGTATTGTAGTTTATTAGGCAAATATCCTTGATATTAAGAGATGGATTCTCCAAGATTGTTATTCTTAAGATGCACCTTTGAAAGTGTCATTTTGGATGCACCCTACCTTCAAATGGTTTGAAAAATGGAGTGTGGGTGTGTAACGAGAGAAATGAAGCAGTTAGTGAATATAAGGGTGTTTGTTTAATCATTTTTGTTTCTATTAGTTTGAAAATTTTCTGAATACAATACACATCTGCATTCATGCACACATAAAGATAATAGCTATTCCTACCTCATACACTTGTCTTGAGCAACTAAATGTGCTATTTTATGTAAAGAGCTTACTACTACTATGTTTGATAGATTATTACTAATTAATGCATGTTAGATAACATTAAGTCACAGAGAGTTTTGCGATGAGAAAACTGAGAACAAATTTTCCAGTGGTTCAAAGTAATAATAATATCCAGTCATGTGTGTACTGCCTGTATATTTCTAAAGAAATCCTGCCATCTGATTTCCCAACTTATGCTTCAATGCCTCAAATGAGAGTAATTTATTACCTTTTATTTCTTTCATCTTTGGAAAAATCCATGTTTCATGCCATTTTAAGTCCCTTTTCTTTGTGTGTGTGTGTGTGTGTGTGTGTGTGTGTGTGTGTGTGTGTGTTTGTAGCTTTTTTAAAATTTCAGAATATTTTGGAGTACAAACATTTTGGTTACATAAATTGCTTCTGTACAGTTTGAGTCAAAGCTATTAGTATGTCCATCACCCAGATAAGTCCCTTTTCTTTAATGAAGTTTCTCAAGAGCGTTCTGATCCCAAATGAAATTTGTTTTTCCTGAACTTCTACAGATTAATTTATTACCTGTATTACTGCTCTGGGAAT
Organism: Indri indri; assembly: GCA_004363605.1. Lineage (NCBI taxonomy): Eukaryota > Metazoa > Chordata > Mammalia > Primates > Indriidae > Indri > Indri indri. Next base: position 10,665 of record RJWJ010005986.1, read on the forward strand.
TTAGACGTAGATATGCAATTCTCATTTTCCTTGCCTATTACTACGCAAAAATACTTTGCAGCATTCAGTACGGTGCCCATTTCTAGTATGAGACCAAAAATAATTTTTGAGAATGAAGAAAATAATAACTTAAGAAAAGAAGAATATTCTATAATATGGCTGGAGCTAATTTTTAAGATTGTGCTTACCTGTGAAATTCAAGTTTTCCCAAAAAGTCTGAAATTTAAAAAGAGAATAATCATATACCTTTAAAGATCTCTTTAACTGCATTATTCAACCCACAGTGCAAAGATGTCCTGGATTTTTTTATTTCTCTGTGTACTTTAATTCCCTGCCTCCTTCCTAAGTGCAAAGAATTTTCTGTAATAAAAATTGGCCCCAGAATAGGATTAATGTAGATGAGGTTCCCTCCAACACAATACCAATCATAATCCCTTCAATTTAACTATCTTCTTCTATGAAATTTGCAAGGAAAGAAATTTAATTTTTCTTGAAGACAAATGTATTAATAGTTAATAAAAACAAAGTCCAATGACAGTGTTAGTAAAATATAAGAAATGTACATAAAGCCCTTCTATATTTGAATAAGATGACTGAGTTGAGCAGCATTAACTTTTAGATATGAAATATGATGTAAGTGAGAAGAAAAAATTCAGGTAGAAGAAAATATTTGCCTATTGAGGTAAAATGTTGACAGGATCTATGCTATGGCAATAGATCACAGACATATTATCAGAAAGATTGCCCTTTCAGGTATCGGTGGAATGCAGATGTACATTATTAAAAGTCTAAGAAAGTCACAGATATGTTTATTGTGAATTCCTTACCATAAAACAAATAAAGGCTATGGGATATATAGTGGACCCTTTTTTTCCCTATCTTTGCCCCTTTGCATTCTGAATCCTCCAATATTATATTTGATTTATTATGGGGTGGTTCCAAGTTGGGCCTGTCCAATCAGATTATTCCAAATTCTTAGCCATAATATTGCATTCAGAGATTGGCACACAGGAAACGTCAATTCACTGAGAGTTATCTCTGGGAGCTTATTAATCAGATAGTTGAATTAGCTAGGATAGGGTAGAATATACTGAAGTGACAAACCCTGGCATCTCAATAACTTAACAAAATAAAGACATATCTATAGGTCAAGGAGAGTCCAGTTTGGGTTGGATCACACTCTTCCTGCTTGTAAATTTGTCATATGAAATACATGGCCTTCTAGATCACTATAGCTGCAAATGAGTGGAAGACACAGAGAAAAAATATATTTTGAAGAATCAGGCCTGATTGTGACTTAGACTATTTCCTCCCACAACTCATTGACTAAAGCTCAATCACGTGGCTCCAACAATGTGAAAATAAGACAAGACAAATGAGTATTCCTACGTGCCCAGGAGGAATAACAGGGTGATGAAAATGTCTCTTAGTGCTCTTTCTATAGATGTTAATTGTTTCATAAAATACAAGCCTTAAGTGCTGTCCACTTTTATACACCCAAAAGTAAAAAAACAAAATTATTAGAATGAAAGCAGACAGAGGCATTGTCCCAAGCACACCATTAAAGCATCTGGATAGATACATGCGTATGACCTCCTAAACTCTTCCCTTTATTTTTTTCCTAAGTAAAGTTTGAGCTGAATTTCTCCCTCTTAAAATCAAGAGTCATCACTAATTTAGAGCGTTTAGTCTACCTAGCCAAATGTTTTCTAAAATTAACTCTATCAATCAATTAATCAATCAGTGCATCAATTGGAAAGAATTTACCTATCATGTCCTCAACATTGTAGCACACCTAGTAAATGTATTCTCATTTGTCAGACTTTGTTCCACTGTCACTGCTCAATGAAGTGTCTTCATCTCAATCTGTACACAGCTCCATCAATTCCTACAATCCCCATGGGTAGCATGGATTAAAAGATAATAGTATAAGTGCTAAAGTTAGAATCCCTAGGTTTAAACCCTGCTCTGCCAATTACCAGCTTTGTAGCATTGGACATTGTGCATAATCTCTTCGTTCTTCAGTTTCCTCAACTGCAAAATGGGGATAATATAAAGTTATCTTAAGAAAAAAAGAATTAACAAATAGATTGAACAGTGGCAGACATCAACAAGTGTCAATAAATATCATATATTTTATTGTTATTATTATTTTATTTTTATTAGATTATGAACTCATCAAGAATACAGTTGATTATTTACTAAACTTTTTTTCTTCAGTGCCCTGAGCTGTATGCTTAGTACATAGTAAGCATTCATTAAATACTAGTTGAACATATTACACTAGTGATAATAGTATCAGTAGTAAATATGATGACTAGCATTCCTAAGCACCTACTATGTGTCAAGCATTGTTGTAAGTGCTTTGCGTATATTAATTCATATAATAAATAAATTGAGGAGTATCACTCAAGGTAATTAACCCTTGTTATTATAAGAAATACTACAAAACTTCGATGGTTTAAAAATGTGTTTATTTCTCAATGGCACAAAAGTTAACTTTGATGTTGCTGGTTGGAGAGGTCTCCTGAGTAGAACTTCTGAAAGCACTGACACAGGGCTCCAGGCTTTGATCTTGGCACTGCACATCTTAACAAGGCCTTCTGAAGTTACCCAGAAAACAGAAGAAAAGAATTAGGAAAGAAATTTTGCTTTTATTGTTTAATTAGAACCAGGGTTAGAAACATACCTATTACTTCTATGTCCATTCTATTGGCCAAAGTTTAACCCATGATTGTACTATAATGGGGGGAAAAAAGGCCTTCTTTGTGGTCATGAGTAAAATTAAGTGATCTGGTAAACAGGAAATTTAAAAAAATCTATTTGAGGGAGTTCAGATTAAAACTCAAAACAAGTGAAAACTAAAGACTGCTATCATTGGAAAGCTCCGCTGAAGAAAAATTGAACGTGGCCCTGCAGAATAAGAAAAAAAGTAGGATTGGTGGGAAGAAGGGAAGAGGATTCCAGGTGAGGGCACTGGCACAGCTGAAGATGTGGTGGGAAGACTGAGCAGGAATCTCTCCTGGTAGATAAAGGAGGGCTGTGAAGAACTCAGACTCAGCACAAGTAAACCCAGCAACAAACGCAGTAGGCGGTCATCTCATCCATGTAGCAATGAACGCACGCATCCTTCTTCTGAGAGAAACTTCCTGGCCTAGAGGTAAGCATGTTGCTGGTTAGAGACTGGGATGGACTCCACTGCACCTGGTTGTCAGAGAAACACATTCTTTATACATGAATCCACTCCTTTTTCAAATGCCTTCATTCCACATAGGTTGGCTTATTAATCTGGTTTAGAATGACATTGTTGGCAACATTTTCTGAGCGTTTCAACTTGATGCTCCGTATTCTGAATCCCGACTGTTTTCACACAGTTCTGTCTTCCTCCTCACCTATACTATACACTATTTGAAAATACAGACTTGAATGGTTCCAAAGTCCTAAACATAGTGCAGCAGGCACTATAGTTGTTTAACATTAATTTATCTCTGGATTCACCGGACGTTTTGTAAATATCTGGCATTACAGTTTTTTACCCTCCGTGCACAGGCTTCTGAGCAAAAACAACAGCGTAACCCTCGCATTCTATCTATATTTTTTTCCTGTCATTTCATCTTTTCTATTGGCCAGTGAAGAAACAAAAAGCTAAATTGTGACATTTCGGATCATGGACCTGTTCTGGTCCCTGTGATATATCTTGTGAGGAATGGGGCAGAGCTGACCGTTAGTTAATGACTGATGCCTAACCTGCCCTGTTCATACCACCACCAGTGAACCGTATTTGGTTGAATTATGTGGTCCTCTGATACGTTATTCTTTCACTGTTCTTACACTTTTGAATGTTGGATGCCATGTTGTCTTGTGTGGGTGCCTAAGCTTGGCTTAAAATTCTAGTGCATTCTCTCTTCCAAGGGCTAAGGCATTTGGAGAAGATGTAGCTGCTTCCTGGGAATGCAGCTGCCAAGTGTGGAAGTTAAATAAGCACAGAAACTTAAATGATATATCATGTAAAACCCAAGTCAGATCCAACTGGGGTATCTCCAAGAAGCATCTTTAAATATCAATTTTAATCTATGTTAAATTTTCATCTTAAATTAAATGCTTATGGAGATGAATGGATTACTCGATGTGTGGAAATCATATACTTGGATTAAGTTTCATGCCTAATCTGAAATATGTTTTTTCCGTGGTTCAAAATAGAGTGGTTGACAGTCTTCTACTCTATAGGCATCTGGATATTTAAAAAAAATAAAGTCTATAATTTTTCAATTGAGTCAATGAAGTGTCCTGCATAAAGTCTCTGAATTAAGTTTAGAGGCCTGTTGTTAAAATATGAGATACAGGCTGGTGGTGTGCTTTGCCTTCAAAATGAAGAACAAAAACAAATTGGCTAAATAAGGTGTCTTTGTTGTTCCAAGAAACAAGATTTGGCTACCAGCTTAAGTAGGTAGGATTGATGAGAAGCCTATAAATATGGGGGCTTTGTTTGGTCAGGATACCTTATTGTACTAATTATCTCCATTGCATCACAATAGATGGTTGCAGAATTAGGCTAATTGAGAAGTCCACAGTGGATGAGGAAAAATAACAGGAAAAGAACAGGATTAGAATAAAAACTGTTCAAGGAAGAGGGGTACCAGGTAGGGGGTTGATAAAGCTGGGATCTTGCAGGAGTTCATTAGCCTGGAGTTGTTTATGCAAGCAAGCTGAAATTTAACTGAGAGGTATTCTTTGTAACTCATTAATTTTGAAAAAAAACAAACAGGCAAATTAAACCAAGCTTCAGCTGATTGCAAACAGCCAACTAGCCACCAATCACAAACAACCAATTAGCCATTAGATATATAACTAAGGACTTTCCAAGGGAGAGATTTTTATATTCTGTCTTTCAGGGTCTGTTCTAAGTAAATGACATGCCTTAATTTATTTAACTTTCGTAACACTATGAAAGTTATTCATGTTATCATCCCATATTTTACAGAAAGAAAATTAGACCAATAAAAAGGTAATTTGCCCTAATTCACAATTGGTAGATACCAAGGAAGATGCAGTAGTATGAAAACACAAAAAACAAATAAGCACATAACACAGTAACAACAACAATATGTGGAAATCATTTACTTTAAATTCCATGCTTAATCTGAAAGCAACACCTGAGGCTCCAGGAAAATAGCATCAACGGACCTGGTTAGCTTTTGTGGTATTTTCCCCCAAAGTAACACAGATCTTCTCAGTGAACCTTTTTTTAGAAGACAGAGTATTTCAAACCCATACCTAGCAGAGGAATGGAGTCCTAGGAATCCCTGTACCTATAGTGATGATAGCAAAACTGACTACTTCTGAGTTTTTTCCATGTTATTTACCTTTCAACATAGAATATAATTCTCACTAATTTCAAAATTAAGGAGGTGGGGAATTGTAGAATTCTGTTCTGTGATAAATGTGCCATGTAAATCCCAGTAATCATGGATGGATGGCTTAGACACTCTCCTCTGCTACCTTGTTCCATTTTTTTGCTTACTCATTTGATGACACTGCAGTAAAGACTGCATCTAAAGAAGTCATACATTTCATAGCTTGTATCTAATCTTTACTCCTCTGAGACCACAAGAGACCAGACTCCCAAGAAGCAGCACTCCTCAGTTCCCTGTTTCCTCCAAAATGTGATTCTAAAAATTATATTTAAATTATTATTGTGAACATATCTTCTTTCCTACAGTTTCCTTGTTCCTGTAGATTAGCATGTTAGAAGTTAGGCTTTATCTTGCAACTATAATTATAATACCTTAACATTAATATAGATTATATGTCAATATAAGATCTGGCAAGAATAGTGCTATCCAATAAATCTGATGAGAAGCATTAAATTTTTCTCAGTAAACTGGCATTGACAATTAGGTTTGATTGAAAAATGAGTTGTTCTGACGGGCACTAGGAGTAGCAGATCTCAAGTATTCATATGTCAATAAATTGCTAATAACAGGCATTGCGTATATCATTAAATAATCATAACAGTTATTCTTTCTATATAGGGCTGGAGTACCTTGTATACTGCAGCTGAGTAAATCACTACACTTGACGGTTTCCTGTTTTACTCTAAAAAATGGAGGCTGTAAATAATGTAAGCTGTTAGCTGTCACACACCACATATTATTAGTAGAAGGAATATTTATAGAACCCTAAACAAGCCTAGTATGACAAAAAAGATGAAGAGAAGACAGCAAAGGCTTGAATAGAAATATTAGTGAAAGAAATAGAGATACGCTGGACAAAATATAATAATAACCTGATTTTGTATATGCATTCTTTAAAAGTAATGCGTTCAGGCCAGGAAGTTTATTTATACTTGGTTGGATGTTTTGGTGGGAAAATATGTCCTGAGTTCCAGAATTATCAATTGTAGTTCAGTTGCTTGGCTGATGTACAAAAGTCTCTTTATCCCAGAATAACATATTTAGTCCAGTATTAATAATTTTGTGAAATTAAATTCATGTATAAGTTTTATTCAGCTCTTCATAACAGAGTATGGAAATATCGGTAGCTTTAACAAGATGGAAATGAAGAGCCAGAGGCATAGACTCATATTTATTAGAAATTCGGTCTTCTTGCATTTTTCTTGTCTGCCATTTATATCACATATCTTGAATTTCAAATGTGACTCATGATTCAAGATGATTTTGAAATGACGGAATGTCTATGTTCTAGACAGCGTAAAAGAGCAGGACAAAAGGTAGTGATTCAAGTCTTTTAAAAAGCTTTTCTGGAAGTTGCACAAAAAAAACTTCTATTTATGTTTCATAGGTCAAAAAACACCTAGCTTAAAGAAAGCCGGGAAATATAGTAGTTAAATAGGCACATTACCATATTTAATAAGATTAGTATTAAGGTCTTCTTTACTAGCAATGGTTTAATTCATTGTTCATGACTAATGTACCCTTTCATAGCAACTAAATAATTTGGAGAAAATTATAAATAGATGGCAGGTGTGGGCAGGGGGTGGGGAGAGAATATTTGAATGTATTTGGAGATCTGGCTAACATCTATAAGAGGAGAAAATCCAAATTCACATGTTAGGGACTCAAAACCGTTAAATTCCAGTTCCTTGAAAATCATTGGTTGAGAAGCTGAACAAAACTTTCGTGGACAAAGTGGGGCACCAAAATGGAAAGCCCTGATAAACACCTCAGGTTTTTGGTTAGGACCACAATAAAGATACACCAAAGGAAAATGGTGCAGAGGAAATAGACAAGTCCTTACATCAAATAAAGCCCAGGTTTAAATCATCTCAAGCCCTAGTTAGATGATCTGGAATTCCTAGTGCTGCTAGGCTGTCAAAAGCACAAGTAAATTCTGTCTGAAGGGAAATAGTTTCATGAAGTGTCTTATATGATCTCTACAAATGCTCATGCTTAAAGTCTAGATATCGATAAATTAAATAACCAGGCATGTGGGAAGACAAAGCATGAAGGGAGAGTAGAAGGAAAAGAAATAACAGATAGCCAAATCCACAGAGACTCCAAATAATGGAGTTATTAGACTTATAATTTTTAAAAAAGAAACCCAACCTTCATGTATGGAATTAAACAAACACTGGAAATTTCAGATAATAACTAAAAACTACAAGAAAAACCAAATGGAATTAATACGAACCAAAACAAATGTATCAAAATCAGAATCGATAGATAGATTGACCAACATGTTAGACACAGACCAAGAGGGAACTAGTGAACTGGAAGACAGAAAAACAGAAAACACACAGATCGATGCACATAAAGATAAAATATTAAAGATTGCAAAAATATAAGTAGTATTTGGTATATATGAGATACATTGCATGGCACTGAAATCCAGAAAGGTGATGGGAGAGGGAATGGGGCAGAGATAGTGGCAGTGAATTTTCCCTAAACTGAGAGAAGTCATCAAGGCTCATATTCAATAACAATATACTGAAATAGGAAAAACACCAAAAAAAAAAAAAAAAAAAAAAAAAAAAAAAAAAAAAAAAAAAAAAAAAAAAAAAAAAAAAAAAGACCTGCACATAAGAACATCATAATTAAGGCCAAAAACAAAAAGAAAATCATATAAACGGGTGTTTAAAGGCCCATGTTATCTTCAAAGGAGCAACAGCGAAAGCTGTTAATATATCTAACTTAACAGAAACACTAGAAGAAACAGATGAATGATGTTTTTAATAAGTTAAAAGCATATAAATACCAATCTTAAATTGTCCAGAAAAAATTAAAAGGGAAAATATATATTCTTTTGAAAACGCCACAATATTTTTAGACAAACTCAGAGAAATTTCATTAGCAACAGATTTGCACTAAAACAAAACAAAACAACAAAAACAATGATGACAGCATCAAAAAATTACCAGATAAGTATTCTTCCAGCAGTACGTAAAAGAGCTTAGGACAAAGCTGAAATGTGCATGAAGGAAAGGACAATGGGATGAAAGTTATATGAATAACTAAATAAATATTCACAGTAACCACAAAAAGAAAAATGTACTGTGAGGTTTTAAATGTATAAAAATTAAACTGTATAAGAACAGTAGGACTAAAGTCAGAAGAGAGTGTTAAAGTGTTCTAAAGAGCTTAAATTATCCAGAAAGCAGTAAAGTTGTGATTTATATTCATTAGATGCATTATATAATATCTAGTATGCCACTAAAACTATAAAATGATGTACAATAAGCTAATATAGAGCAAAATTAATAATGAAAATACATAAACTCAACCTACAGGAATTCAAGGAATCAGAGAAATGGAACATAGGAAGGCCAAACAGATAATAAAAGATGGAACCCTTTAATATAAATATATGGATAATAATATTAATAAAATTGTCTATATATTCCTATATAAAGGAAAAAGAATAAAAAGCCTTATTTATAATACATCTGCAAAGACCCTTTTTCCAAATAAGATCACGTGCATAGATATTGGAGATTAAAATCAGACATATCTTTTCAGACACCGACTATGTAACTCAAAATTGCCAATCAGACTGGAGTGGAGGGGGAGACTCACCTATTTACTGCTTCTTATCTGGAGCCTTAAATATAAAATTGAAAGAAATAGAATTGGAAAAGATATACCATATAAACATTAAACAAAAGAAAGCTGCTGTAGCAAATTTATTATACATCACAGAATACAGATTTTAAGACAAGAATAATTATTAGAGATAGAGTGAATTTTATAATGATCAAAGAGTTAATTCACCTATAAATATAATAATTCTAAATGCATATGCACCTAATAATATAGCCTCAAAATATGTAAAACAAAACTATACAGAAATAGGAAAATAGGTTATTATTCTGATACAAGACCTTAATTAGAACATGATAAAATTAACAGTCATATTTCATATTTAATGACCATTGCAACCAAAAATACGGCATTCGATAATTAAAGAATACATGTAAAGCTGTGAACAGAGGACATTTATATTCTTAAACACATATATTAGGAAGCCTGAGAAGATAATCATTTAAGAATTATATTACGTGAAATAAGCCAAGCACAGAAAGACAAATGCCACATTATCTCACTTATATGTAGAATCTAAAAAAGTCATAGAAGTGGAAAAAACCAGAAAAAAGTCACAGAAGCAGAGAGTAGAATGGTGGTTACCAGAGGTGGGGGTGGGGGAATTGGGGAGGTTGGTCAAAGGATACAAAATTTCAGTGAGATAGAAGAAATGAGTTCAAGAGATTTGTTATACATCATGGTGACTACACTTAGCAAAAACATATTTATATTTGAAAATTGCTAACAGAGTCGATTTTTTTTTTTAGATTTTTTCTTTTTTTTTTTTTTTTTCATTCCAGGGTATTGTGAGGGTACAAATATTATAGTTACACTTTATGTCTTTGCCTCACCCAAGTGCAGGTTAAAGGCATGTCCTTCCCCCCCATAGTGCTCCCCGTGTCCTTTAGTTGTGGATTTACCCCTCCATCCCCCTAATCCCTAGAGAGTATTTCTGCCATGTGATCACCCTAGTGTTGATCAGTTAGTACCAGTTCGATGGCGAGTACAAGTGGATCCCGTTCTTCTGCTCTTGTGGTGCCTCACTTTGGATAATGGGCTGAAGTTTAATCTAGGAAAGTATAAGAGGTGCTAGATCACTGTCATTTCTTATGATTGAGTAATATTCCATTGTAAACATATACCAAATTTTAATAATCCACTCATGGATTGACAGGCACTTGGGTTGTTTCCACATCCTTGCAGTAGTGAATTGTGCTGCCATAAACATTCGGGTGCAGATGCCGTTATCATAGAATGTTTTGTGCTCTTTTGGGTAGATGCCTAATAGTGCTATTGCTGCATCAAATGGTATTTCTATTTTTAGCTCTCTGAGGTATCTCCACATTCTTTTCCACAGAGGTTGCACTAACTTGCAGTCCCACCAGCAGTGTAAGAGTGTTCCTGACTCTCCACATCCTCACCAGCATTTGTTGTTTGGGGATTTTTTTTTTTTTGAGACAGAGTCTCGCTTTGTTGCCCAGGCTAGAGTGAGTGCCGTGGCGTCAGCCTAGCTCACAGCAACCTCAAACTCCTATATATTTTATATATACATATATATATATATATGTGTATATATATATATATATATATATATGTATTTAGTTGTCCAGATCATTTCTTTCTATTTTTTAGTAGAGACGGGGTCTCGCTCTTGCTCAGGCTGGTCTCGAACTCCTGACCTTGAGCGATCCACCTGCCTCAGCCTCCCAGAGTGCTAGGATTACAGGCGTGAGCCACTGTGCCCAGCCTGTTTTGGGATTTTTTGGTAGAGGCCAGTCTCACCGGGGTCAGGTGATATCTCATTGTGGTTTTGATTTGCATTTCTCTAATGATTAGAGATGTTGAGCATTTTTTTATATGTTTGCGGGCCATTATTCTGTCTTCTTTTGAAAAGTTTCTGTTCATTTCCTTTGCCCATTTGTTGATGGGGTTGTTTGATTTTTTCTTGTTGATTTTTTTGAGTTCTAGATAGATTCTGGTTATCAGCCCTTTATCAGATGTGTAGAGAGCAAATATTTTTTCCCATTCTGTGGGCTGTCTGTTTGTTCTAATGATAGTTTCTTTGGCAGTGCAAAAGCCTTTTAATTTGATTAGATCCCACTTATTTATTTTTGTTGCTGCGGCAATCGTTTGGGGCTCTTCTTCAAGAATTCCTTGCCTAGGCTGATGTCTGAAAGGGTCTTCCCAACATCTTCATTTAGAATTCTTAAGGTTTCATGCCTTAGGTTTAAGTCTGTCATCCATCTTGAATTGATTTTTGTGAGAGGTGAGAGATGGGGGTCCAGTTTCAATCTTCTGCATGTGGCTATCCAGTTTTCCCAGCACCATTTATTGAAAAGAGACTCTTTGCCCCAGTGTATGTTTTTGTCAGCTTTGTCAAAGATTAGATTACCATATGCAGATGGTTTCATCTCTAGATTCTTAGTCCTGTTCCAGAGGTCAATGTCTCTGTTCTTGTGCCAGTACCAAGCTGTCTTAGTTACTATAGCCTGGTAGTACAGCTTAAAGTCTGGTAGACTGATACCTCCCAGTTTGTTCTTTTTACTTAAGATTGCTTTGGCTATACGAGGTCTTTTCTGGTTCCATACAAAGCATAGAATTATTTTTTCCAGATCTGTGAAGAATGATAATGGGATTTTGATAGGGATTGCATTAATTCTGTAGATCACTTTAAGTAGTATGGACATTTTAATGATATTGATTCTACCAATCCATGAGCAAGTAGGTTTTTCCATCTGTTTACATCTTCTACAATTTCTTTTTTTAGTGTTTCATAGTTATCCCTGTATAAGTCTCTTACATCTTTCATTAAATATATTCCCAGATATTTAATTTTCTTTGAGGCTATTGTAAAAGGAATTGCGTTTTTTATTTGATCTTTGGCTTGACTGTTGTTGGCATATATGAATGCCACAGATTTGTGTATATTGACTTTGTATCCTGAGACTTTGCTGAATTCATTTATCAGTTCTAGGAATCTCCTTGGGGTTTTCTAGATATAATATCATATCATCAGCAAAGAGTGAGAGTTTGATCTCATCTGTCCCCATTTGGACACTCTTAATACCCTTCTCGTGCCTAATTGCTGTGGCGAGGATTTCGAACACTATGTTGAATAGAAGTGGAGATAGAGGGCAGCCTTGTCTGGTTCCGGTTCTAAGTGGGAATGGTTTCAATTTTTCCCCATTCAATATGATATTGGCAGTGGGTTTGTTCTAAAGGGACTTCATGATTTTAAGGAATGAGTTGCCTATGCCTATTTTGATGAGAGTTTTTATCATAAAGATGTGTTGGACTTTGTCAAATGCTTTTTCTGCATCTATCGAAAGAATCATGTGGTCTTTGTTCTTGCTTTTGTTTATGTGGCGAATTGCATTTATAGATTTGTGTATGTTAAACCAGTCTCGCATCCCTGGAATAAAGCCCACCTGATCATGGTGAATTATTTTTTTGATATGTTGCTGAATTCTATTTGCTAAAATTTTGTTGAGGATTTTTGCGTCTATATTCATGAGGGATATTGGTCTGTAGTTTTCTTTTTTTGTTGTGTCCTTTGTTGGCTTTGATATCAAGGTGATATTGGCTTCATAGAATGAGTTAGGAAGGATGCCATCTTTCTCAATATTGTGGAATAATTTCTGTAGTATAGGTGTGAGTTCTTCTTTGAATGTTTGGTAAAACTCTGAAGTGTAGCCATCTAGTCCGGGACTTTTATGTTTTGGGAGGTTTTTGATTGCTGCTCCAATTTCTGAGCTTGAGATTGGTCTATTCAGATATTCTGTTACCTCTTGGGTGAACTTAGGGAGGTTGTATGTTTCCAGGAATTTGTCCATTTCCTCCTCGTTATATAGTTTTTGGGCATATAGGTTTTTGTAGTAATCAAAAATAATGTTTTGTATTTCTGTGGCATCTGTTGTGGCCTCTCCTTTTTCATTTTTGATTGAGTTTCTTAGAGACCTTTCCCTTTGGATTCTAGTCAATCTAGCAAGTGGGGTGTCAATTTTGTTTATCTTTTCAAAAAACCAGCTTTTGGTTTTAAGTGTTCTCACCACACACACAAAAAATGTCTGTGCAGTAATATATATGCTAATTAGCTTGATTTAGCCATCCCACAATACATACATATATCAAACATCATGTTGTACACCATAAATACAGTTGACCCTCTGCATCCATAGGTACTACAACCACAATTCAACCAACCAAAGATCAAATATTAATATATTTGGAAAAAATAATAACAGATAATAATACTCCAATAAAAACTAATACTGATAAAAATACAGTATTACAACTATTTATCTAATATTTACATCGTATTAGATATTATACATGATCTAGAGATGATTTAAAGTGTACAAGAGGATGTGCACAGGTTATATGCACACATTGCACCATTTTGTATATAGGACTTTGTATACAAAATCTGCAGATTTTTGTATCTGTGAGGGTGTCCTGGTCCCAATATCCTGAGGATACTAAGGGATGCATGTACATACAATTTTTATTGATCAGTTAAAAAAGAGAATAAACTTAAAAGAGGAAAAACATTTAAAATAGGATGCATCTCAAATTGAAAAAATAATAATAATCCATCCAAAGAATTTTAGAAAGTAACGCCAAACTCTTCCAAAAGGGTATAAGGAAGAAAATAACAGTGGTAGAGTAGCATTTGGCAAATAAAATAAATCAAATATAAGGGAGAGAATCAAAACATCTTAATGATACTTTTCTAAGAAGATTAATAATATAGATTAATTGCAAGACCAAGAGACAGACAGAGGGAGAGGCTATAAGAGGGACCCCTGGCAAGCAAGGTGGGCATCAGGGTTGGGATTGCTCCCTGGGGCTTGTATCTGGAGTTTCCCTTCCATGCCAGGTTGATCACTTGCATCCATAAATAGCTATCTATTGCTTGTTGTTGATATGCCTCTAAAGGTCAGACTAATTTAAGAATGTTGCCTACACTGTCATTTTGTAATGTTTAGATAAAAATGCAGTAGATTCCAATGCAAAGATAATCTGAGTGAAAATTATTTCTTTCAGATTCCCCAGATCTGATTGTTTTATTTGGGAGCAAAGTCTTTTCTCCTGGTGCAAGTACATGGGCACTTCTAGCTAGAAGGAAAAAACAAATAGGGTTTTATCAGACATTTGTAATACTAGATATTCTGGATATAAGACCAGAGTGAAAAATGGGCAGAAGTTGTTGGGAGAGTTGCTACTGGGAACCCTGCTGGTCACATTTCCAGGTCAAACCTATTAAACTATGGTCATAGGCACAGACCCAAATCTCACACTCTTTCTCTTCCCAAAAGACACTTTCATAAATTTTCCTGGCCAAAGAAATCCTGTGCATATCATGGGACCATGGAGAACATGGTTTGAAATTTTGGTTTGGTTTTAAATGTCTGGGAAAATCCTTCAATGGGATTTCATTAAAAAGTTACTCTGGCTATTGTGTGGAGGATGGATTTGGTGACCATGAGTGCAAGCAGGGAGATATATCAGGCAGCTGTAGCAGTGGGCTCAGTGAGAGCATGTGGACAACTCGGGGCGGGGGGAATAATTTTGGAGAGAACTAGTGGGTCTAAGTGGTCTTAGACCCCACTACATCAGACATGGAATCTCCACTCCCCCTACCCCTGCACACACCCAAGCCCAGGCAGCATTAATTAATAATCCCCTCTTAATTAACTTGGACAATCATTTTTCCTGTGAAAGTAATTTTGTGCAGAACACTTCTTTTCTTTTTTCTTAAGCATAAAGGAAGCTTAAAATCAAAAGTTCTTGTGTTTATAGGTAAAAGTAATATGAAAGACAGTGAAAAACTTTCATCTATAAAAATAATTACCTAAAATCAAAGGCATGAAAATGCTGGCTGGCTTTTATAAGTGTGTTTTAGGTCATGTAAATCATGTTAAAAGTTGCAATTAGAAATGGATTTTCCCACCTGGGAAAGCTATATGCAATTTTCAGCTGCAGAAATTTACTTTCCCTTGAGCTCCAGGCAACCATCCCTCCAAACTGTAATCTGTTCTCCTATATTACATGCAAGAATCATTGCCGAGGTCAACGTCTTACTGATATAAATTGTCTCCTGTGCCTGATGTGTGTCTTCTGTTAAGAATATTAGGCTGAAATAGTTTAATAACAGATATTATGGAACTAATTCTGCACCTCCTTTCTGATCACTGGAAAATTGGCAACTCTCATCCATCAAAAATTATTTTCTAACATAATCTTTTCCCAGCCCTGCTGTAGGGCTTTTAAGATTATTTTAAGAAGCATCTTTGCTGCTACATTCATCATGGGATGTGAAAGGACAAAGTTTTAACATTTTTTTTGTCTGGAGTTCTTGGTCATTCTTTATTGTAAGCCTTTGGGTTCTGTTTTATTAGTGAAGCAAACTCTAAAGCAACTTTGAACAACTTCTAAGAGCCACTCGGTTTTAGCATGGAGAAAGGCTGTTGCCACAGTCTTATTTCACAGCCTTCCAATTACAAGACTCAGTAATTTGTGAGTATGCCTTTACCCAGTTATTAATAAATACTGAGCAGCATCTGTGTGTCAGGGACTGGGTGAGGTTCTAGGCATATAATAGCCTGCAAAATTTACCTCTTTCAGCCCCTTCTACTAGTCCTTGTAGAATAGGAGAGATCTTAACTAGTTTCTCATCTTCACACCAAAAACTTATTGGTGCCTCAAATTGTTGGTGCCTCAGGGTACTCTCTGGTTGTGTCTTTTTCCAGAAGGAAGGAAACAAACAAACAAATGAAAACTAATGGGAAATTATGTTAAGGCCAGAGACTCAACTTTCAATGCATGTATGGGTACTTGTCTGTACGTAATGCTTGAAACCACAGGACTAACTTCTGTAAGTCCCAAAATTGAAAATCCAGACATTGTGCTGCGGACTGAATTGTGTGCCCTCAAAATCATATGCCAAAACCCCAACTCCTAATTTGACTGTTTTTAAAAATAGAACCTTTAAGATCCTTTCTGACAAGGTCATAAGCATGGGGCCTTAATCCGATAAAACTAGTGTCCCTATAAGAAGAGGAGGAGACACCAGGGAAGTGCACATAGAAAAGGCCATGTGAAGACACAGTGAAGACATGAATATTCGCAGGTGAAGGAGAGAGACCTCAGGAGAGAATAGACTTACGGACACCTTTGATCTTGGGCTTCCATCCCTCAGAACTGTGGGAAAATAAATTTCTGTTTTGTAAACTACCCAGTCTTTGCTATTTTGTAATGGCAGCCCTATCAGTGCAAATCACATGGTAAAAGAGGAAAAAGAAGGATGAGGAGGGAAAATAGGAGGAAGCAGAGTAGCAATATAGAAAGAAAGAAGGAGAAAGAGGTAAACAGAAATAAAGAAAGAAAAAGAAAGGAAGGAAGGAGGGAAGGAAGGAAAGAAGGAAGGAAGGAAGGAAGGAAGATCAGTGTGATAGATGTTGGAGAGAAGAAAGAAAAATTTTTAAGTACAAAAGAGAGGAAATAAGTGAGCAAACTAAGGAAGATAAAATGTCTGGAAAGGCAGCCCAGTAGCTTCACAGTCACTAGTGGTAATAAAACTCCCTGACTCACATTAACTAATGTCCTATTCTGTGGGTTGTTCAGAGAGTCAAGGTTCTTCCCTCAGATCGCGCTCTCTACCTGGGGTTCAGAACCACCCTTCCCCCTTCCAATGCACCTGCCAAGACATCGTCATATCCCACATAGTTAACTTGTACTTCCTCCCGTGACCATGCACGTGAACCCTTACCTGGCTCTCAGAAATGGAAATGATAGATGAACCTCCTCCTCCGTGTTGAGTAAAGGGATCTGGTTCTCTGACAGACACTCTATCACACAGGAGAGAAATTTCCCTTTCACTTGGACAGTCATCAGTAGGATTTTGTGCCAATCGTTGTGAGGCTTGGGGATGCTTCTGTGATTGGTCCAGTCTCCCCTCGACACCATGGAGTCAATGGTGAATGTCGAAATCCTTCTCCAGCAGGGTGGGTGGTGGGGAGGTCTGATATCTCCTGGCTCACTGGAAATCTGTTTTGGTATCTGTGGCCTGCCTCATAGGCCAGTCTTCATCTCTTAGTCATTGTAAGCTCTGTTTTATCCACTGAAAATATCCCTATTAAAGTATTTCTTGTACCTTCTATCATATGCCCCAGAAAATTAATTATATCACCTTACTTTACACAAAGTTGTATGTGATAAAACACTGATGGTAAAATCTATAGGGAGCTCACAGTCTTCATCTCCCTTTGCCTCAGTTTCTTCACCTGCCAAACTGGAATAATAAGAGCTACCTCTCAGAACTGTTGTGAGGATTATGCGAGTCAATGTGCTAAAGTACCTAGAACAGGACCTGGTATATATAAGTTATTTAATTAATAGAAGATAATGATATTGCAATCCTTCAAAACAGACATCAAAGTTATGGCTTTTTAGAAGAATGACTCTATTAGAAAGTTGCTCTACAACTATGGGAAAGGGCACAATCACTCTCTCTGTTACTAAGGTGGCATTTCCAGACCAGCTGACTGTTGTTCTGAGCCAAAATGTCTAGTCTTCCTCCCAGTCCACCAGACAGAACAGCTGACATCCTGGTGAACAAAGATCCTGCTTCTCATTCCCCATTCCTCTCTTCTCTCTAATTAAGGACCAGTGCCTCAATTTGGAGCAATTCTCTTTTATTTTGCAATTGTAAGTGTGTGCTGACTTACCAATACAATCTCCTTTTGAAGACACTGCCTACCAGAAGGTGCCATTACCTTTTCCAGGGAATGCCATAGATATAAATAACCATCCAGGGGAGATACTTTGAGTATACAAAATGTAACCACCAGAAAAAATTGCATTCCTTTTTAAAGCGGAACTCTCTCCTCATTTCCCTTCTCTGGGGACATGTAGTGAATAATGTGTGAGAGTGCAGGAGTAATTGAGAATAATTGCAGTGTCAACCTTAGGACAAGTGATAAATCTTAGTTTGTTTATGACTTAGAAGTTTTATTAATGTTTGATCAAAAGAATGCTTCTGAGTTGTCACTATAATATGCCAGAGCAATTCTTTAGCTTCACGAATGGAGAAGGAGGTTTGCAAAATATATTCAGAAACTTCCTCCCATGAGGCACAAAGTAAACTTGGATAAGAAGCAGGCAAACCACAGATTATTCCAGAGCCTGTGCAATTTCAAGGATTTTCTCTACTATTTCATTTATTTTTAAATATTCATATGTCCTGGCTGCCTGACACAGTCTCTACTCACAGGAAACCTGGGTGAAGATACAAATACATAAATGATTTTTAAAAATGTGAACAGTATAAAAATAACATTCTATACAAAATGCTGTAGGAGCACAAAAGCTATGATGCTTCAACTGGATGTTTTTAGAAAGGAAGCGATGATTTCCTTTCCTTCTCTTCCCAGGGATTTTGATTTAACTGTCTTGCTGTAGGATCCAGCTCAGGTTGGTTTGTGAAGTTCTGCTGACATCTGTGTGCAGCCAAGATTGAGAACCCCTGCCCTAACAGACATGAGTCCTGCTGAGCTGCCTGATTCTTGGCAGGAACAGCTTTATAATCTCTCTCAGGGAAAGAAGGCAAGGGGAAATTTTTATATTCAGGTTTCAGGATCTCATCAGGATAGAAAAGATGAAGTATCCTCTGCACCCTGGGTGTGAACAGAGCTGCCCATTTGGCAGAGGGACGGGAGGGGAGTAAAACTGACCAGATATATTCAGAGACCAGGCATTTATCTCTCTGAATCCCAATTCCTCACTCTAAAATGAGAGAATTGGGCATCGATGACCTTCCATAAAATTAACAAATACAGAAAATGCTTGAGAGAAATAGGTTAGAGTGGTGATTCTCACACACAGGTAGTTGTAAGAATCTCCTGCAGGAACTGGTTATAGTGCACATTCCTGGGCCCCTTCCCCAAGAATCTTGTTTCACTATGTTTTTGGTTTTTGTTTTTTTAATTTTTTTTTATTTCAGCATATTACGGTGGTACAAATGTTTAGGTTACATATATTGCCCTTGCCCCACCTGAGTCAGAGCTTCAAGCATGTCCATCCCCCAGACAGTGCGCACCACACTCATTATGTGTGTGTATACCCATCCCCTCCTCCCGCCTCCCATCTGCCTGACACTGATGAATGTTATTACTGTATGTGCACTTAAGTGTTGAACAGTTAATACCAATTTTATGGTGAGTACATGTGGTGCTTGTTTTTCCATTCTTGGGATACTTCACTTAATAGAATGGATTCCAGCTCTATCCAGGATAATACAAGAGGTGCTATATCACCATTGTTTTTTGTGGTTGAATAGAACTCCATGGTATACATATACCACATTTTATTAATCCACTCATGTATTGATGGGCATTTGGGTTGTTTCCACATCTTTGTAATTGTGAATTGTGCTGCTATAAACATTCGAGTGTGGATGTCTTTTTTATAGAATGTCTTTTGTTCTTATGTGTGTCCTGTTTCTTTTGCTCAAAATTGCATCTGAGAGATTCATCCTTACTACATGCATCAGTAGTTTGCTTTTTTGTTACATAACTAACTGTATAGTATTCCATTGTATTAACACGCAATGATTAGTGATCAGTCTTCTGTTTACGGGCATTCGTACAGTTTCCACTTTTTTACTATTATAAATAATGACACAATGGACATTCTAGCATATATCCTATATGGAACATAGTGCTAATTTCCCTTGGATTCTTAAACATGTATTTTCCTAAATACGAGCAATGCTTTATCTTATATAGATATGAAGGAATGAGATCCCTTGATCATAGAATATGTTTCACTTCAATTGGTTTGGTCAAATATTTTTCAGAAGTGTGTATAATGATTAACACTATAACATGCAGTATCTAAGAGTTTCAGTTGCTCTACTGGTTCACCAACACTAAGTATTTTCTATTATTTTAATTTCAGTCATTTTTTTTGGCAGTGCGGTAGTATCTCTTTGTGATTTAGGTTTGCATTTTTTTAACTACTAATGTTACTGAAACTCTAAACATGCTTACTC
The DNA here is from genome assembly GCA_004363605.1 of Indri indri. Lineage (NCBI taxonomy): Eukaryota > Metazoa > Chordata > Mammalia > Primates > Indriidae > Indri > Indri indri. Next base: position 30,756 of record RJWJ010005986.1, read on the forward strand.
ATCATCAGAATATCCTTTTCTGTGAAGTACCTGTTCAAGGTTTTTGCCAGTTATGTAGTGGTTTGTCAGAATATTTTTTATTGATTTATAGGGGTTCTTTATATATTCTAAATACATATCTTTTTGGGGGGTGTGTCTTTATGTATAATATAATGTTTTCTTTGTGGCTTGCATTTTCACACTCTTGTTTATTTTCTTGAACAGAAATTTTTGGTTCTCATAAAGTACATTTTATATTTTATCTTAATTGTTAGAGATTAAAGTTAGAGTTTAAAGTAAAAAAAAAATCTCAAATTTTATCTATTCCATATCATGAAGATTTAGTCTTTTGTCTGTTTTATGTTTCTTGTGGATAGATTGATTCAACTCTCACATTTAGATATAAGATTCATGTAAAATTAGTTATTATTATGTGATATGAAGTAGGGATCCAATTTTATTTTTACAGTAGAAACCCTAATTGACAGAGCGTCCTTTTTCCCAGTGAATTTAAAAGGCATGTTTGCTATAAATCAAGTGACCATTTTTGTTAGGGTGACTTTCTGAGAGTTGTGTTTGTTTGTTTTTCAGTTCCATTGGTTTATCATTTTATATCATTGTTTCAATGCTACACTGTCCTAATTACTATATTTTTATAATAAGAGTTGTTATCTGATAGTGGAAGTACTTTGTCAAGGCAGCTTTGATTGTCCTAAGAGCTTTCCTTTTTCATCTGAATTTATTTAAAATCAACCTGTAATTTCCAATAAAATTCTACCAGAACAAAAACTTGTTGGGATTGATACGGCATTAGATATATAAATCAGTTTGTAGAGCCTTGATTTCTTAACAATACAGTTTTGTGATATATGATCATGTTGTGTTTTCTATTTATTTGTCTTTTTAATTTCTTTCAGCGATGCTTTACTGTTTTCCATGTGGAGTTCTTGTACACCCTTTATTGTTTTTATTCCTACAATTTTGATTCTCTGTAGTATTGTAAATACTATTTTTTGTTATTTATTGCTAACATATAAGAATGCAATTGACTTTTCTTTTATCCAGAGACCTTGATAAGTCACTTAGACATTTTAGATTGTGGGGGAGGGGAAGGTTAGGAGGTGGGGAAATGTTTTCTATATAGATAAACATGCCTTCTGTAAATAATGACAGTTTTACTTCCTCCGAATCTTTACTTCCTTTCCAATCTTCATAAATTTTGTTTTTCTTTGCCTTGCTGTAGTAGTTATTCCTTTAGTATGATGCTAAATGAAAGATCGAAGCAATCCTTAATTTGTTTCTGAACCTGAACTCATTCTTTGCCACTGAGTAGGATATGTGCTGTACGCTTTTCGTAGGCACTATGTTTCAGAATAAGGAAGTTTTTCTCTAACTTTTCCAAGAGTTTTACATGAGTATGTGTTGAATTTTATCAAATACTCTCTCCATATTTAATGTGATTACCGTAATCTCTCTTTATTCTATTAATGTTGTAAATTATATCGATGACTTTTAAATACTAAAACAACCTTGAATTCCTATTAAAAAATCCACTTTGTCTTAGTGCATTATCCTTTCCATATATTGCTGGATTTGGTTTATTGTTATCATGTTGAGAATTTTATCAGATTTTCATAAACCTATAATTCTGATATTATAAAACAAGTTGGGGGCATTTTTTATCTTTTTCCAGTCTTTGAAAAATAAGTGTATAATTTGTATTGGTAATTCCTTAACTGTTTAAAAAAATTTCCCAATGAATTCATATGGAGCTAGAATTTCCTGTGTGAGGAAGATCTTTTTTTAATTGATAATTTATTAATCAGATATAAGACTTCTGGTCATTTACTACTTCTTGTTTCAGTTTTGACAAATGTTTTTAAAGAAATTGACAATTTCATCTTATTCATAAATTACTTGTTCATAACATTTTTGAAATATAACTGAATATTTTCAAGGCCTGTACAATGGATAGTGATTTATCTTTTTTATTCACATCTTCTACATGTCTCTTATACTGCTCTGTTTTGTTTTAACCTTTCATTTTCTTTCTATACTTCAATTTGTATTTTTTCCATTGACCTGTTCTCAAATTCATTAATCCATCTTCTGCTTGTCATGTTGCCTAAAAATATCTTTAGTGACTTTCATATTTCACACAGTTTGTTTTTCAGGATTAGTTATGGTTGAGAAGCAGGTACCCTCAGCCAATATGGGATTGATTTGAGTCAGAATGGGGTTGATGATTTTAGTAAGAGTCAGTTCAATTCCAGTTTGTGTCTCTTCCTTGTGCGGGGACTTCCCTGGCTTTTCATTCCAACCCTGGTGTGTTTCTATTTTCTCATCCCCCAGAAGAATAAAGCATATTCAGTTCTGCTCTTTCTGATGTTTTTAACTTTGCTCTTTAGCTCATTCTTTGCAGCTTCAAAAGGATAAATGTCCTGATGGAGAAACGAGATGTGTGCTCAAGGCAGGGCACTTCCTCTAGCAGATGCTTGCCTGCGAAGCACTAGAATATGATAAAAGCTTTCCTTCTGCCTTTTAGAAAAATCTTCCTCATCCTCCAGCCTATTGAGCAGAGCCTCAGAACCCAGCAAATATCCCGTGGGGGAAACTGGCTGCTCATTTAAGGTTCCACAAGTTTTCAATCCATTATCTCATACCCCTTGTCTGCCAAGTCTATACTATTTTTTTTTCTCTCCCATTTTATTAAATATATATGGACCAAAAATTTTTGAACATTTGCTAGGAAAATTTTTACAAATATACCTAAAGAGAGAATAATATAATGACCTCCACATATCCATCACCTGGCTTCAATAATTTGTCACAAAATTTGATACTCAGTTCATGACCAACCTCTGCAAAGGCCCCAGTCAGTATTATGGCCAGTGATAGCCAACTCACTTTGGATGGACTCCCTTGTCTCTGGAATTTCAATGTGTTTGTTCCTCATTGCTTACCAATGATCTGATTTCTTTAAAACATGACTTGTAAAATTTATACAGCTTCTCTGGGGGTTGGTGGTGGTACACTGGGTGACTGCTACAATCTGCTCTATCCTACGTGGAAGCAGAAGGCATCTCCTTGGATCCTAAAGTTTGGGGCTTCTTGATATAGGTTCTCTTTTGCCTCTATATTTTTCCTAGGTGATCTCATCTGTGTGAGATATCTACGTTTATCTTGCCAGACTAGACCTATTGTCTGAGCTCCATGTTGTTACATAAAATGACTCCTATAGTATGCTCATGCTGATATCACAAAGCAACTCAAAGTCTACAAGTCCATTAATAAACACATTTATTACCCCAACTGGTCCTCTTGCGTATTTTAGTGAACTGATTTCTCTCGCTATCTCTCTTACACCCCAATCTGGGGTTCCACCAGGTCATGATTTGATCATTCTAACACTTCTTGAATCAATCTGCTTCTCTGTATTCTGCTCTTGGCCACCATCATTGCTCACTTTTAGCAGCCACATAGTCCTTCCTGCCTCTATTTTTGTCCTTTCTCCACTTCATTCTTCAAGGGCAATAAAGTGTTATTTTGATCACTCATTTTTAATTATGTTTTCCTTGCTAAAACTTATTTGTGGTTTCCCATTTTTCACAAGAATGTCCACAGTATTTAATAAAGGCACAAAACCCTGTGGGATGCAGTCACATCTCCGTCTTCAGACTTACCAGTAGCTTTCTGCCTCATTGTGCTTCAAGTTGAGTGGTCTATTTTCTTTTCTTTTTTTTTTTTTAATCTACGTAACTTCTATCCACTTCAAGTCTTTCCACATGTGTTGTTACCTTGAGTCATTTTCTCTACCATACATTATCTGGATAACTCCTACTTATCTATTTATTTTTTAGTTCTAAATGTAAATGTCATCCTCTTAGAGGAGTCTTTTGTGAGGTGCCATCCAAGGTAAATTCCTCTCTTGTACTCATTACAGAACCTTTTCTTCCCTGTTGCACTATCAAGAAAAGGTATTGATGGTTTTGTTTGTTTGTTTGTTTGTTCAGAAAATTTCCGACATATACAAAAGAGAGAATAGAATAATAAACTCCCATATACTCATTATGATCTTCAAACATTGTCAACTCAGGGCCAACATTCATCTATATCTTCATCTATATCTCTATCTACCCCTCCTTCACTAGGATCATTTTGAAAAAAATTCTATAAACATTTCAATATGTCTGATTCAAATCATGAGCCATAAAATAGATGTACCTTACAACGAGCTAGTATCTTTCTTAAATCTTTTTATACGTAGTTTTTTTTTTATTGTCTTACTATTTTTCCTTTTCTTTGTTGAAGAATCCTGTGTTACTGGCCCTGTTAATTCCCCTACACTCTGTATTTTTTTTTATTGCACCTTCATAATGACATGTAAAATATTTCTCTTTCTTTCATATACTCTTTATGAGTTTTGGGTTGCTGCAATGACAGACCCTTTCCTATAACTTCTTGGGCTAGACTGAAAATTTTGTCTTATTTTAATGAAGTTTTGAGTGGATGCTATTAATCGATCACATGATTTCATGTACTGTATAGAACTATCAGCTGATGAAGGATCTCAAAACACGTAAATGTCTAGAATTTGATTACCCTTAAATCCGCGAGGGGTGCTAAAGAAAAGAACTCCATGTACTTTGCAGCTGTACCATTTTCAACCAAACTGCTCCTAATATCTGATTAACCCGCAGTAGTGTTGTTCTGACTTCTAAATCTAAACTTACTGCAACCTCTTGGAACTAAGTTTATGATGTGAGAAGTCACTTTGTGGTTTATAGTTTAATATGCTCAGTTAACTCTAATGGTGCTTTTTTTCTTTCCTCAGCAGACACAAATAATTTTCATGATTGAAGATAAAAGTAAACTTTGTGTGTCTTTATTGCTTTTTCTTTATTTCCTGTTATTTGATCCATATGCTGTCAACTTAATACAAACATAATATTTTCCTAACCTCTTCTTAGATATAAGTTATATTTTTTGCCTTTCTCCTCTCAGCATGCAAAGGCAGAAACAACTGCAAAAGAGGCCTACAACTCTGCTGCTGTAGGTCCATTCCACATTAGGTTGATAAATCATGTAAGCAGAAGTCATTTGTCAAAAATACATTTATTGGAATCAAAATTACTTTACGTGCAAGGATTGTGGGATTGGTTTGCCAACTCTTACTAAATTATTCATCAAATCCTGATTTGCTAGAAATATGATACAAAAGGAACACATAATAAAGTTAAATGAAAGTTCTTCTATCTTGTAATGGTACTTTCAAGGAAATGTAATTACACATCATTGTCATATCATAAATACCATTATGCTGAATTCAGTAGTTAAATATGTTCTTGTGTATTTCAAAACGGACACAATAAACAGCAGTTATATATTGTTACCACATTGTTACCACTCTTAATTTCAAAACAGTGAATATTTTCCAATCATAGCCATAATCCCGTCCTAGGTATGTCTACTTTTGCTGATGAGAAAATGTTAAATTTTTTTTTTTTTGATAAGGATGGATTCTTTGTTTGTTCCTAAATGAACTCCAGGTATTAAGCAATCACCTTTACTTAACCACTGAAATGCTCCTTTAACAATATTTTACTATGCATTTCTATAAAAATAACTGGCATCTCCCTCTGACCAAACTTTCAAATTAAAATTCCTTAATCTACTTGAAAATTAAAGGGAAAAATTCAAAGCACTTTCAAAAATTATTATGATGTCTGTCACTGAGGAACATGATAACAAACCTCCCTGTTTATAAATGTGTAATATTAATTGAAGGAATAATGACGAGCATATCTTCTGTGTAAAAGCTCATTGGAAAATATTCTCTCAGCTTCCCTTATGAGAACTGTTTCTGCAGCTCTTAAATATTGTTTAATTTTATATCTTGTGAGTTCTATAATTCACGGAAGTAATCATATTTTCTCTTTGCTTTGGCCGTTAGGCAACTAATCAGCCTACCCTAATATCTGAGAAGGATTTTTCACCTGTGTTTTGAATATCTACCACTCTTACACTGGCATTGGATTTGTTTTCCTATAATGGTTTGCATGTGCGTAGTGTGTGTGTGTGTGTGTGTGTGTGTGTGTAATGTCCTTATGTATTATTTATGACAATAAGAAAGGTAAATTCTAAGGCATCTTATTTTATCATACACGATCATTGTTTTTCAATTTGTTATGAGAGTATCACACTTTTATTTTCTATTCCGTTTCAATTTTTGTTCAAGTCCCTTTCCTTAAAAATTTAATTTTCTATTCATTGCATTTGGCACTTCTGTTTTAGAATCATATTTTCCTCACTGCTTGGTAATTCCTTGTGTTTTTTGTTTGTTTGCCCATTTGTTTTGTTCTTAATCACTTTCTGAATAGTCTTCTGCATATTTTCTCTAGTTGTTGTTCTGTGGATCTGATATTTTCTGCTGCTTATCTTTCAGAATTGCCTCAATTTCTTTTTTTTCCCCAGCTTTATTGTGATATTGTTGGCAAATAAAAATCGCATATATTCAGGGTGTACCACATGATGTTTTGATATATTGGTAATTATTTTGTAATGTATACCTGTATCAAAACAGAATTGCCTTAATGTCTTGTGTGCTGATGGTAGTTATTGTTTATTGTGGTTTTTCCAAATTTTCTATAATTTCCTAAGATTCTGTACTGCCATGCATGACAGAGACACATGGGCTCAGTCTGCCATCCTGACTTAGTCTCCCTCAATAGGCATTTTTTGTCTATTGGAAAGGCCAGTCTATCACTTGCCGATGTGTGTAGATCTACCTGTGGGCCTTCACTTGTGTTACATTACCCAAGTGCCTGTTCTTTCAGTAATATTGCACTGTTCTGATCTCTTTGGGTTTATATAAGCTTTAAAGTTGGATAATATTGATCCTTTAACTTTGTTCTTCTTCTTTAGTATTGTTTTGGCTGCTCTGGGCATATTTTCTTTGTTTATTTGATTATATTTTTCCTTTCCATATACATTTCAGTTTGGTTTGATAAAGTTTAGTAAAAGATTTATCAAGATGTCTACAAACTAACTTGTTACAACTTTAATTGGGGTGTCATTAAATTCATAGATCAATTTGGGAGTAACTTATGGTATATTTCTAGTGTAAAATAACTAGTTTCACGGCAGTTTTTACACCTAGTATAAATGATCCATGAAAAATACAATAGCAAAAATGCAAGAGGGATTGTCACTATTGATCTTGTGTATATTAAAAAGATAATAATGGAACATTATGAAGATCTCTATGCCTGCAAATTTGATAACAGATGAAATGGACCAATTTTTGGAAAGACAAAAACTTACAAAATTCACAAAAGGAGTAACAGATAATCTAAATAGGCTTATAACTATTAAATACATTTAATCAATAATTAATAATCTTTCACTTAAAAAGCTCCAGGTCCAGATGGTTTCACTGGCAATAGTACTAAATATTTAGAAAGATTAAAACAATTCTCTACAATCACTTCCAAAAATTATAATAAAAAAAACACCTCCTCACTCATTCTATGGTGCCGGTATTACCCTTATACCAAAAACAAATAAAGACACTAAAAGAATGAAAAACTACAACCAATATATCTTGTAAACCTAGATGCAAACATCTCAACAAAATGTTATCAAATTGCATCCAGTGATGTATAAAAGTAATTAAATACCACACAACCAAGTGTGATTCATTCCAGATGTGCAAGTTTGGATCAACTTTCCAAAATAAATTAATTTAATCCATCATATCAGCAAGGTAAAGTGGAAAGTAATATGATAATATAAATTGATGCAGAAAAATCATTTGGCAAAGTTCAGTACTCATTCATGATAACAACTCTAAGCAAACTAGGAACAGAAGGGAATTTCCTCACCTTAATAAAGAACATCTATAAAAACTTATAGCTAGCTAGTATCATACTTAATAGTGCGAAACTGGGTGTTTTTACCCAATGTTGCATACAAGGTAAGGATTTCATATATATGTCATATATATCTATATATCTATATCTATATCTATATTCCTTTACATGTATATAGATAGATACATAGGGAAGGAAAAAATTCAACCATTTTTGTCTGTATATGATATTGTTATCTATTTAGAAAATCCCAAAGGATTAAGGAAAAAAATCTAGTAATTAATAAAAAATTATAGCAAGGCTAGAGGATAAAAGATTAACATAAAAAAGTCAATTGCTTTCCTTAATACAAAAAACAAACAATTAGAAATTGAAGTTAAAACACAATACCATTTATGTCATCAAAATGAATACTTAGGTATAAATCTAACAAAATTTTTATGGGATCAAGATGTAGAAAATCACAAAACTCTGATGAAAAAAATCAAAGGAGATATAAATAAATGGAGAAATATTCCATGTTCATTGATTGCAAGACTCGATATTGTTAAAAAGAAAGTAATCTAACAATGAAGTTGAGTATATCCCTATACCTAAGAGTGTAAATTTTAGTGTGGAATGGTGAATTCTATATTGGTAAATTAATGAAGAAGTAGGGTCAGAATCAAGTCACAGAAGTAGAGATATTGTTCATTGTTGAACCCGGTGATGCAGGTAATTAAATTCCAGAGGAAATTGTCTCTAGAACAGCTTTATAGTGCTTATAATTACTCACCCTGTGCACTTAGGATATATTCTTAAGGGAAGTTATTATAGGATTAGTTCTGGAACTATCACAAGTAAAGAGAGGGAGCTTTATTAATTGGTTTCTTAATGCTGCCAAACACCTAAGTTCTAGCTCTGAATCTCTGACTCATTCTTCTACTCCGGATCTTGATGACAGCTTTGTGGACAATGACATAATGACACAGAAAAATGTGTTGGGACAAAGTGTATGAGGTGTCAATTTATTAGGTGAAAGACTGATATTTCTAATTTTGAAACTCCAATAACTTATTTAAATGGTTCCATGTCTAAAGTTTCCATAAAGTTAGATTTTTAGTCCTATTGGCAGCAACTCTGGAAAATATGGGAAGTTGCTGGAGAAAGGCTGTTTTTGAATGAACCATGAGCTTGGAAGAAAGAGGTGAAAGAAGACCACTGAGTAACAGACACGGATGATGGGGTGTTAGAAACTCATGCGGGACTCCCCTGGCTGGAGTTATGAAAAGAAATACCAGGAATATGGGAAGTCTGGTTTTAAGTCAGTCTGACAAGGAAGAAGGAAAAATGTAGAAGACGGTGAACAGCACTTATCATATCTGAAACTACAGTTTTTCCTCTGTCTTTGTTCTGATTACTGTCCACAGCCAAGCAAAGACATCCACTTGTTTACTTACCAATAACAGGTAGATGCAAGACAAGATTGCACATATTCCCCACCACTGTTTTTAAATACATGGTAGCGCCAGGATCTCTGAATTTCTTTACAAGCACCTTATTTAACCCTCAATGCAATCCTATGAGGTGGACATTATTATTAATGATGCTGAGAAAGGGCGAAACTAAGGCTTAAAGAAGGTAAATAATTTGCCTAAAATTTCACCACTAACGCCTATTAGTGGTGGTGTTTGAATCCAGATCTGTATTAACAGAAATATCTCAATTCTTTGGCTGCATAACTAAGATATTGTTATTACTGTGTTACCTTTTAGATAATTAGAACCAAAGTAGCACGTTCTCATATTTAGGGTGTGTGTTTTCTGTGGGGAGAGAGGGAGCAAGTATTCCAGGGCTCTTATTTTATTCTGTTACGGAAGGCCTTCAGCTTGCCACCAAGTGTGACTGCCCATACAGTCAACCGAGCATTACTGAAGTGAACTCTGGCTTTTAAACAGAAATATGCTTTTGAAAGTAATCATAGAAGAAGCAGGGCTTTAAAAAAAGTCAGCATTTTTGAAGCTGAAAGAAAAAGATTTACAAAGAAAACTCTATTAAAGTCATCAACTTTCTCTTGCTTAAGGTCAAAACTTAAACTGTACTGGAATACTATTATATTACAAATGAGTTCCAAAAGTCATCTGTTTTCTTGCTCTTGTTGGGTTTATGCCTGGGGTCTTTCTATTTGATCATTGTGTTAGTGACTGTGAGCCAATGTATAAACTATGATACCTACAGATCTAAAATAACAAGAGAGAGAAAGGGCGGGGGATGTACATGTGTTCAGAGAATGATTCTTCTTAATCTTTTATATCATGGAAGTCAATCTGATATAGATACTATTGATTTATAGTTGAAAGCAAGGAACTCTGCCAGGAAAGTAAACACAAGCACATTAACCCTTCTTGAAAGTCAAATAATTCAGGAAGAAAGGAATATATATGCAAGGCAAGTTCCCCTCCAATGTGTGTTTGGCTGCCTTATTAAGACCAAAGTTCTATTTCTAGAAGATTATACTTCAAGATGAATTATCCACTTACATAATGCATCAAGGTCAAAAAATAACTTGTTTTAACCACTTAATGAAATAAGCGTGTGGCTAAAACTTTAATCTCATCAAAGATAGAGAATTTGGCCAAGATGTGGGTGCCTAATTCTAGGTAGGTATATGAAATATTTTTTTTTAATCTTACTTAGGGTAAGTATACAGAACAAGCACTTAATAACTACATGAATACATGAAAGAATGAAAGGAAAAGTAGGGAAGGAAAGGAGGGAATTAATGGTCTTAAATGTCAGGATTTATAAACATGTTCTGTAATTCTAGAGAAATCCTTGTATATCAGGATTTTGATCTACGAAATGGCTATAGCTTGGGGGTAGGTGATCATCCTCAGATCTATGAGGCTAATTCTATATGGGATTTCAGGAATCATTTACTCTGTCTCTGATATTTATCATAAGAAACTTGAGGATCAAAAAAATATAATATTCAAGATGGTAACTTTAGTCAATGCCAAAGCTAGGATTAATATCCAGACTTTCTGGCATTCTTTTAAATGGACATTTGGACTTTCTGTTAGGTAGATAGCAAGTGATTCTGGGTCTCGTAGGGACAAAAGTGGGTGCTGTTGCAGTTCACCCCCACAAATGGGCTTTCAGAGAGGATCATGGGAGATCTGCGTGAGCAGTAAGACGTAGGTCATATAACTCCCAACTGTTCAATCAAAGTGGTTCCATGGTGACGTTGGAGCCATGGGGAGGTCCCTATCCAGACATTGTAAAACAAGATCCAGACCTTAACCAACCTGTTTCTCTCTTTTGCTAAGACAATGGGTCAGTTGTCATCTGCGGCTTATGTATCTTGCTCTGTAAACCTATTTCTTGCTCTTCCTCTATAATCCTATCTTTTTGTCCTCAATAAACCTCATTTTCATGCTTGCCTTACTTTGGTGTGTGTGGTCATTCTTCAGCCACAAGGACACCAAGAACCGACATTTCAGATTGTGACCCGACATTTCCATTACTTTAAGCCCAGGGTCAAAGTCAATATAATTTTAGGTTGTTTCTTTTAAAGTCCTCCCATTTTATTTATATTATGATTTAACTAACTTAATCTACTCTTTCTAATATCTACTGAGCACCGTTTGAATGCCAAGTGCTATGCTGGGCACTGGGGATTCAGGAATGGGGAAGGCAGACATGCCTTGATGAGTCTCTGCCCTTGAGAAAGACATTTCTGTGTTGTAAAACTGGCAAAAGGCTGGGAGAAGATTTACATCTCAAAAGGTCAGAGGAAATATTTACAATTACAAGTTTTCTAAAGTCAATGCATTAGGAAGATTTCCCAAGTCAATACACCAGAACCATCGTCAACACCTGATCTGTACCTGTTTAACCCATCCTTCGTAGACATGCTCTAATCTTGCTGCTCTCTAAAGATATAGGAGTAGAGTTTCACTCTATTTGTCAAGGTGTGGTCTGTAAACCACCTGCTTAAGAATTGCATGAAGAATTATTTTAAAAGTCATTTTCTACTTCTCTTCTACCCAAGATTGGTCTGAGTTAGAGCCTCGGATTCTTTTTTAAACAAATAAATATCCCAAATGATTGTAACCCCAGTGTTCTAGGGCCACACATTGGAAAACAATGGCAACTGTAGATATAGTTGCCAAAGGATGCAGACACTGTGCTTTTTGTTAATACATGTGTGTTTATGTGCGTGTGTGCTTGTGTGTATGTGTGGAGTGCGAGAGAGAGAAGGATTAGGCTTCTGTTATCCTTGCTGCCTACCGCTGAGTAACGTTTGCTTTGCCTGATGTATCACCTGAGTGTCCCATCTCTCCAGAACCATACTCTGGCAGCTGAGTTTGTGCAAAGCCTCCTGCCAGACCTAGGAAACCTTGCAATTTTATATCCTGTTTTTAATCTGTACTCTTAAGAATAGTGTATATTACAATTTTAATTGTCTTCTTTTGTCTGAGTAAGGATCTCATTATTAGTAAATCCTGTAACTGCCATTTAGATAGTTGCTTTACTATCATTTGATGATTATGGCTGGGAAACTCACATCATCTTTTCTCCTAACTCTAAGCTGAAATAAAAATAGTTCAGGAATGAGAGGATCCAGTACAATGAAAATATAGAAAGAAAAAGAATACAGAAGGTGGTTGAGGGGAAATTTTCCCTCTCCTCTTTAGCCCTGGGGTCTGAACCATTCCAGCTGAGAACTCAATAGAAGGCGGCACAATGCACAACCACATGTACAACACCGATGCCCTTTCACCCCACCGATTTTCTGCCCCAGGAAGTGTTTGCTGCATATTCATGGAGGCAAATGAAGTCCCAAGTCTACAAGTTTTCTGCAAATTCTTTGAATTATTCTCTGCTGAAGGAGGCTGGAAAATGGTGAACACCTGGAGAAACCAATCTTTTTGCCTTTAGGAGAGATGGTTGTTTCTGGAGAATAGATCCCACACTCAGACCTTTCAGTCTTGGAGTAGTGCAACTCCTACGAAATAGAAGGAAGCACACCTTGCACCACCCTCCTACAGAATTATTAAGCCCACTGGACAATAAGAACCATGAGGACCAGAACCATCACTTCTCTCCACGTTTGGCATCATGCCATCCTACAGTTGCCCTGCCCATTCAAGCCTAACCATCCCAAGGAGTACCCCACCAAGTACTTTCCATGGCTTTCTTTAATGCTGAAAACTCACCCTCTTGCTTTCTTCTATTCTATTAGCTGACATATATTGACTCACGTGATGTGTCAGACTCTGTGATGCATTATTTTATACAGAGTTGCATTTAATATTCATAATATTTAATTTAATTTAATATTTATAATATAAATATGATGAGATAGGTTCTACTAACCTCTTCATTTTAAAGATATATAAATTGAGGCTCCTAAAATACTAATAATTTGGTAAATGTCACAGAGATATGACACATACAACTGGGTCCATTCATTTACTCTTTGTTCCTGCTGCTTACTTTGGGCAAAAGTCCTAAATGCAAATGATGACTTAATGGTAGAATTACCATAATTTATTACTTTTGAAAGATAAATAGGTGAGTTTTAGTAATTGTACTTGGAACGGAGGAATAAACTGGAACCATTCCAGGAAAAGCAAGTCATGTTGTCATTACATTTAGAGAATACTCTTTTAACTGTACCCGACATAAATATTAGACTTTGCTAGCCGCAAAACTTTCTCCCTATAGTCTTTCTTTTGATATGAAAACCAACCCTCTGAGGAAAACAGAAAAGTAAGTTTCAAAAATCTTAGGAAGCATTCAGATCGTTGCAGGCCTGAACAAGGACCTGGTCTCTCGAATCAGAAGCAAGTGCTTCTTTCACTGTAGCATACAATCGTGGTAACCTCTCCAAGAAGCACACTTGGAAATTGTCAACCTCACAGGAGATTTGTAGAGGAGACACTTGAAGCAGGAAAGCATCTTTTGTATTTTTTTCAGGGTCAGCCCCAATGCTACCTGCCTTCCTTTAGCTAAAGGCAGAACTCTTCAATCCAAGGTATGCCAGCAGTAAACTGAGGTGGTGTCAGCATGGGTTTGCAGGATTTTAGGGCCCTAGAGAGTTTGAGAACAAGAGCTCTTCCTCCTGTGAAGAGGCACTGAAGCATTTCTCCCTGGTAAGGGATCCCAGCAGACCCAAGTTGGAGTAAAGTACCTACTACTTTCCCTAATGGGTCTGAGGATATGTATGGTCACAGTGGTTAATGAAAATAACTCAAGCTGCATTAGGCTCCTTTGTTGTAACTTCCCCCTGTAATGATGCCTAGTAAATTGCACAAAAAGGACAAAGGCTAGCTCGGAAGTCCTTCCAGCTGAAGATGTTTTCTGCTGGAGAGTACAGCCAATGTTCCAACTCTCCATTTTTTTCCTCTTGGGAAATTAATCCTTTTAAAAAAAAACCAATTAGGGGGAGGGAACGGGGAGAGAGAGAGAGAGAGAAACACCACCATCAGTACCAAAATACCAACATCACACAAAAAAGTGGGTTGTTGTTCTGATGGCCTTTGGGGTTCAGACTCCCAGAAGAAAGTTTCTGTCTCTTTCAAATTCACATTTTTCTTGATTGAGGAATTTTGAATTAATTTTGAGAAGGAGACTTCAGACTCTCAGACTGTGCAAAAGATTCTCCCAGTCTGTTCTGTCTCAGATCTTTTGTGGAGAAGATACAGCTGGATTTCTTTTTCTTTCTTTTCATGCTGTCTTTTTGTTTCTTTTCTTCTCATTCTGAATTTGCTCATTTATTAATACAAATAAATAGTCCTGCTAATAACCCTGGAGATAAAGACACTAGACTCAAAGATGTCATGCAACTTGACAAAACGTTGTGTTCAAAGCAGGTCTATCTGACTCAAGAGCTCACTCACTAACTCATTAATTAAGACATACTGTCTTCCCTGATGAAAGGGGCTAGAATTTTAAAATGGGCAACCTCGCAGAGTGGACACTCTCTCTTTCTAACCTACTTCATTAGCATTTAGAAAGAAGTTGACTCAGCCTGTTAGGACTGATGAGAATATGAATGCTTTAAAGGAGGCTTTTGGAGGACCCAGGTTCGTTCTAGGTCATGGCAATATGTAGTCGTCCAACTCAAAATCACTGATATAGTGGTAATAATCAGGTTTTTTCATGGTGGATTGTGCAGTGTTTAAAATAGGGTTCAGGGGGAAATGTGTTATTTAGTAAAGCATCATTACAGCTTTAGAGAAAAATGACCCATCATTTGTCTTTAATTCCAGGGTTTTTTTCTCTGGTCCCTAATTTGGACCCAGGGTTTCCTTATTAATTGTATAAATGGGATTAATGACTTCACACAAGCAGAGAACATAAAGTACTTAAAAACTTCAGCCATATGACACGTTATTGTAGTAGCAAATGGTGAAGTATTTAGCATTTATATGGCGCTTTATTTGCAGTGTGTCTATTCTGATTGCAAATTCACACACATTGTAATCCTAATGATCACTTAGTGCCTTTCTATTTGTCATGCTTGTATTTGCAGGATTTAAAATTTGTCATATTAAGCAAAATTAATGCTCATGAAAGCCTGCAGCTGCCTGCCCTATGTGGTTTGGGGCTTCATTTATTCACAGAGCCTTTGCCTCCCCTGCTGAGGATTCGAAACCCAACCCTCTCTGATCACCAAAGCCTGGGCAGGCTGTTTGGGATGAGAGACCCTAGACCACTCATCTTCTGTTGGTAGGGATTTGAATGATGCCCTGGTGTTATTTGGTCCATAAAGTGCCTCTATTTAGGGCAACTTCTCTGTTGGGAGTTCTCTATTTCTGGCTGCAAATTCCATACCCTTTCAATGCCTTTAAAGAGGGTTAGACTTTTCTTGAGGTGCCCATGTTCTACTTGACCAACTCCCAGCTGATGGCTATGTAGGGAAATGCAGTGTAGACTGTGATGACTTTTCATACCTTTCCATTAGATAGCTATTTATGCCTCTCCTGGTTTCTGTGTGCTAAGTGGTGGTGGTGATAGTGATGATGATAACATAATTGTAAATTAGCCAAGCACTTGAATAAGCTCTCTCCACCATATCGCAAACTCTAGTATGTTTTGTTTTTTTTTAATTCTAAATTCTATACTTAACACCTAATCACTGAAACCCGTTTGGGTGGAGGGCACATGTGGATGTGAGATTCTTCCCTGAAACACTGCTTTATGAGACACACAGACAGAAACAAACGCTAGGGAACTTAGTTTGCAGAGAAGCATTGTCATTCTTGGTTTTCTTGTGGCCTTTCCCATGCAAGGAAGGGTGTTCAATTTAAGCCCTCCTGAAACTCTCTGCTCCAGCATGTGTCAAAACACTGAGCTGGGAGTCACCAACTCTGGGAACAAATATGTTGCCCCTGCCTTTTCTCCCAAATGATATTCCTAAATACTCAGCATTTATGTGAAGACTTCTTCTTATCTATTACTTCCCCCTTGGACTGGAGGTGAGAGAGTCATGTGATTCTGAGTTCATTTTACTATCACCCACCCCCCAGAAAAGTCAAAAGAGAACACGGTATGACTGAGCAATGTCCTCAGTGGTCCAGGGTGGTGTGTCACATGCCTGTTTTATAGTGTCCCCTTCAAAGAGCAGGGGAAAGCTCAAGTGATGTCTCCATTCAATTTCTAATGCACATTGTGATCATAACTGCATATGCCACTTGGAAAGATTTGTTTTACTTTTAGAGCAACCCAGGGCTTCAGACTGCTACCATGTGTAGCATCAAGTCAGATTGAATAAATTCCTCTCTGACAGATTTAACATCCATTGAGACTCAGGGAAAGATCATCCAAAGGGCTTGAAGATTAACCAATCTTACTGTCCTCAGTGGGTGGTGAGTAAAAAAAAAGGTCAGTGAATGAAAAGTGTCAGCATGTTAAATTTCATTAATCTATCAGCGACCTTAACTCTTCATGTACATGAAAATAAGCAAGTCATATTTTTTCCTCCAATGTTAATTTAAATCATGTACTCTGCATTATAGATAGATCAACTACCTCCCAGCTGTTAGTCAAACTTTAGGAAGACAGGGATATGTTTTATGGTAATTTGTATCTGCTTCTGATTCAGTGCTTAGGTTGACAAGTGGCGAAGCATCAGGTTAAAAAAATAATGTGTAATAGGTGAGTGCAAACTGCTTTCGAATATGCCCAATGAGATATAATTGCTGATATTGACAATACTGTGAATTGCATTGATTTTCCAATACAGCTGAAACCCTTGATGACACTTCTGCTTTCATCCTTGTTCTCTCTCTCTCTTTTTTTAATGAAACAATCTGTAGAGTGAAAAAAAAAAAATACCAGTTACAAGTTCCATGAATGTATCCTTGCTATTTTCCCAAAGGAAATGAACTTGGATATAGGTGATTTGCAACAGCATCTTAATAATGATCAGTTAATAAATGCCTACTATACAAGATCTGCATGTACTCTGATGCTGGTTGTGCATCAAACAAAAGCACCCAGCAGAGGGGAAGAATAAAGTCTGGAATTCAGCCCATATTGCACTTGCCAACATAACCATTCAAAGGAAGAGACTCCTTTTTCTAATTTATACAAAATCACCCTATGAGCAAATAGCAGGTTAGCTACCATGTGCCAGTAACAGACTGGAAGCTCTATATACTGAATTATATTTAATGTGTACAAAACCCATACAGGATGTTTATTCATTTACCCCAGAGATAACGGCACTGAAGCTCAGAGAACTGAAACAACTAATAGAGCACCACATAACTAGTGCTTGTGCATGTTGGATTTCAAACCTTGGTCTATACCACTACAGAACACTGTGCATATTTATCCTGGGTTAAGAGACCTCTACAGCATCAACCACTGTGCATTAGCCATTCAAAGAAAAAAAATGTTAGTTTGATCCCTCAAACTCTGCATTCAACGTGAGCACAAGGGCTCTTTTTTAGTCTGAACTCATTTTATGTCCAAGAAAGAAGGGGGGAAAAATGAGCTCAAATTAAGGGGGTGGATAGAGGGACCACGACGTGATCTTGTGGAAACATAAGGAAAGCTGAATGCCATGTCTCAGGAAGATCAAGACCTGAATTCTCTTTACTTAATTGTTTTTTTCTCATGGGTTCTCTAGATCTCTTTCCTCATCTGCTTCATTCTATTTTCCTCATCTGCTTTTTCTGGGACTCTACTCCTTTGTAACTCTGTGTGCAGATGGACTAATACTGGGAGCCCCGATCTTGACTTTAGAGCACCTCTCCCATCTACCATTGGGACTTTACCTCTGTGTCTCCTCATTCAAATTCCCAACTTCAGAGATTCCACTGACATACTCACCTTTCCAAGCCAGACTTTCTACTCAGGTATCTTCTCCAGTTTTATTTTGCTGGAGTTTGTTTCTGCAGAGGGTTGGTAGGGGAAGGATTGGGGCACGTGGTAAAATGCACTCTTCTCAGTTGTGAGAAAGAGGAGCTGACAATAATGGGCATGGATTGACAGTTTGCTAAAAATAAATTTAATGTACTTTCCAGGTTCTCTGGATGATATTATGCTTAGAAAAATTCAGTAATAGATCCAATCTATGGCAAAGTCTGCAACAGCCAAAATCCTATTCCAAGGATAAATTTTGACAAGATAAAAGAATAAATGAGTCTTAGAGTAAAAATAAACATTTCTGTTAGATTTGTGAAAAATCAATCTGGCTATCTTTATTTTTTGGTTCCCATACTACTGCTGCCCCTAAAAAAGTCTAGCCCTGCTAGGATCAGTGGCCAGAGGACGTGCAGCGCCTTCAGCTAACTACATGTCAGATCTGGAATAATTCCAGGTTTTAAATCCCACCCTCTGCCTGAAACATCTTCCTTGTCATCTGGTCCCCTCTGTTTCAGATATCTCCAGCATCACTCCTCTTCTTGAGTAGCCTGTGTGGATTGGCAATCAGATTCTAGATGACCTTCTTTGCTCTCGCCTGGCATGACCCTATAGCTTCTCATACAGATCCTTGAACTCCACCTGGTCACATCCAGCCTTGTCATTTGGTCTTCCTTTGTCTAACATGTATGGGGCATTTACTTAAGTCAGACACTGTGATTAATGTTCTTCCTCTGCATTAACTTGTTTACTTCTTAAAAAGATGCTATGTGGTAGTTCATATAGTTATCCCCACTGTACAGCAAGTGAAATAAAGTTGGGAGGATAAAATGTAATATCTAAAATAACTCAGAAACTGGGGGGCCAAGATGAGATTTGAAATCAGAATCTGGAGCATATTTCCTTATGGCCCACATTACACTGGGCAGTGCAATGGATGGAGACAAGTGCACGTAACACTGATTGAATTTCATGCATACGAGGATCCATGAGTCTATTTCTCCAGTTGTTATATGTTTGGGTATGGTTTCCCCCCACCAAAACTCATGTTGACATTTGATCCTCAATGCAGCAGAGTTGGGAGGTGAGACCCAGTGGGAGGTGTCTGGATCATGGGGTAGGTTACTTCCCCTCCTGTGGGGTGAATGAATTCTCCCTCTCATGGGAATGGATTAGCTTCTAGAGAACACGTTGTTGTTGGCTTCCTCAGTTTCTCTCTCTTGCTTCCTCTCTGGCATGTGATCTCTTTGTACTGCTCACTCCCCTTCCACTTTTCACCATGAGTTGAAGCAGATCGAAGCCCTCACTGGGTGCAGCTGCCCAATCTTGAACCTTTCAGCCACCAGAATAGTGAGCCAAATAAACCCCTTTTCTTTATAAATACCCAGCCTCAGGCATTCTGTTACAGCAACACAAAATGGACTAAGACATATGTCTGAGAGTGGTCTCCCCACTGAAGCTTAAGTTTCTTGTGTGCCGAGGCTATTTAAAGTCACAAATCAAGTTTCCAAACACTTGTCTCATGGGACCTATGCTATATGTCAGCTTTCATCACCATCAAAGAACAGCTACCACTGTGGAGAGTGTGTTTTTCACTCAGCTTCAAGTTAGTTTGCCTAAGATACGGAGATTCAGAGTCGTTTCCCCGAGCTTTAGACCAGTTGACAATGATTGGCCACCATCAAAGCCTAGGTTTTATTCTGAAGCAATTTTCACTTTTATAAGCAGGAAGTGTGATTATATGTCTTACTGTTTTCCTCTGTTGATCAATTTATTTAGGACATTCGATGCTGCTGCCGACGATGATTATAATGATAATTTGACATTGTCAATAATAATAATGACAGTACTTATTATGTGGCCTTGCCAAAAATCTCTAAATGCCTACTCCCTTTTAAATAGAGCCCTATGTAGTAAAAAACCTGGCATGTGTCATTTTCATAAAAAATTAAAATCTGCCCTTTTAAGCCATCTCAATTAAAGACAGAATTTAATAACATGTTTGTTATGACTGATGGGTAATTGAAAAAAATTTAAAAACTTCAAAATATGTTTTAGAAAACAAGACAAAATTCTTTTCTCTGCCAAGCTCCATAACCTTCCCGACCAAGTGATCCAAAAACCACTCAGGACACCATACTCTGAGGTGGCCAAGATGGATGAGAAGAAGAAACCAAGGATGGCTCTGAGCCACATTCTCAAATCAAATTTATAATCTATCCTTAGCTCTCTTTTAGCCAATTTCTGTGTCTGACACAAGGCTATTAAAATTGCCTATACCCTTCTATCCCCCCCCCCAACACACACAGAGTTCCAGTTATATATTGCTGCTACTTGAAATTTCAGTAGCTTAAAATGACAACCACTTTATTATAACTTACACTTTTGTGGACCACGAATTCAGGCAGAGTCTAGCTGAGTGATTGTTCTGTTCCTCATTGCATTGATGGGAGTCTCTTCTGGTATACAGCTGGCAGACAGACTGTTCTAGAGGGTCCATAATGGCTTCATTCATAGGTCTGGCACCTTGCTGAGGATGGCTGGAAGGTTGGGCTCAGCTGAAACTGCAGACAGGAGAGCCTACATGTGACCTTTCCAGCGTGGCAGCATCAGGGTGATCAGACTTTTTATGAGGTGGCTCATGGCTCTAAGAGTGAGTCTGTCAGTGACACGTGGAAGTCACCTAACATCAGTTCTGCCATATCCTATTGGTGGAAACTGATATAAATCTATCCATAGTTTAGGGCATAGATATCACCTCTTAATGGAAGGAATATTAAATAAAGAATGTGTGACCATGTTTTAAAATTGCCACAATCGTGTACATACAATCTTTTTATTTCAAATCCCAACATCTGGGGATGAGCAGAAAAAATATCCAGGGCATAAAGGAATCAAAGTTCATGTCTTTCTTCAACCCCTTCCCCTCATAATTGATTTCTCTCTATCTGTCTCAGTTTCCTAAGCTACAACATAAAGACCTAAAGGTCCAGTCTGGACGTGGGTCTGCTAATTTTGAACTGTGTGATATTAGGTGAAACATTTGCTGTTTCAGCCTCAATGTCCACATCCTCAGAATAGAAATGAAAATACCCTCCCCTACTCTCTCACATGTTTTTCTGTGAACAAAACACATTTTTTGTTCTGTGAACAAAACAGGATCACAAATGTCAAAATGTTCAACAGACATTACTGTATTTATTGGTTTTTATTAGATAGAAAGTTATATCATATAAATAGTAGGCTGAATTTTAAGAGAAACTAAAATGTGAAAGAGAGATTTCCCCTTAATCAACTGAACCAAGTCTTAACTTTCTGGGAAATTAACAAAGTAACAAACCTACCCTTCTTATATTTACGTTTCATTTAATGAAGCTGGTTCTTCACTTTCCCTTCCTCCACAATTTTTTGTCCTATTTCAAATTCATCATGTCCTATATGATGTCAGGGACTAGTCTGAAGAATCACTGTAAGTCTTGATGGTGAAGTGAGTTTCCTTCTCCTTCTCTTACCAATTCCACATTCCCTTGCATATCACAAGTTGAAATTTGAACAGTCTTTTGTGGTAACTCAAAGGGATTTCAGACCCACAGAAGACAGTTAGGATATATTTTAGACCAGCGAAATTTTGATATTCCCTCAAATCTTACCAATAACCAGCTGCTGATTTTTTTCTCCTTTTTTTTTTTTTCTTCGCATAGGATATGGTGCTCCTTCAGCAATGACACTGGCTTATCTTGCTCAGTTCCAAGTATACCCTGTTAATATGGTTTGGTAGATTAAGGAACTAGCATGTTTCTTTGTAAGGTCACGGGCTTTGGCCTAAGACAAACCTGAGCATAAGTTCTGGCTCCACCAATGACTAGTCCTATTGCGTTGCACAGTTGCTAATTTTCTGAGCTTCAGTTTTCTCGTCCAGACAAATGATGGGAATAATACCCATCTCACAAGGTTGCTGCAGGATTAAATGGAATCTATCACTCAGTACAGTCTCTGACAGTAAGGAAATACTCTCCCAATCATGGCTAATGCAGTAACATCACTGTTCTTAATGGCTGTGATTAGTAATAATGTTTGCGTGCGATAGTTAATGATCTATGTCTGTCCAGGACACCGAGACAGCTTCCATCTTCCCCTTAGCACCATGCGAGCCTTGTCCTCCTGATCTCCTCTCACCCAGTTTCCCCAGCGGCTTTCTGAAGGTCGCCTGAAGGCCTTCTCTGTAGGGAACTGTCCTCCTCAGTGAGTCAGGCTGAGCACAGAAAATTGTGATTTCATTAGATTGGCGCCTGGATCAGCAAGGCCAAATCTGATCATCTGCTAACTCAGAAAGCCTGTCCCTGCAGAGACGTAGCCTGACAGAGTTCTGCCAAGAGAGGACCCATATTGTTTTCTTCAAACAGCAGCTTATTCATAATTGATAAGATCCAAGGACATCTCCATCATCTACCACCCTAATTTAATGAAATATCTCATTCACTAAAATGGCGGTGTTCAGAATGATTATTGATTCCAACTTTCACCTGGGGACAAACTAATTTCTTCTGAATAGGGATTTTACTCTGATAAAAAAAAGATGAACAGCCATGCATTTCTCTTCCTGGTTCATGAAGTCACAGTGGCTTAAAGCAACCAGACATAGACAGTTTAGGTCTTAGCAAATGAAGGAAATATTCCTTATGAAACTTCTGCAAAGGGGAAAATGGATAGATACAAAGCCCGGGGGCTCCAAATTGGAACCCACATACTCCTGCCATTGGCAAACTCAGTGTGTTGCTAAGCAAGAAAACACAGGGGCAGGCTTTATCTACCTCCTGTTCAGCTATGATTAAAAAGACTACTTGGCAGACAACTTGGGGAGAAGCAAACATTATAGCTTAAGACCACACTTACCCAAGAACGCCAATGTCTATTCTCAATTCATTTAGAACTCCCCTAGGGAAGTAGGCTGTTATTTGTTGGGCCTCTCAAAATCCAAGAGTATTCAAATCTAAAGAGTATTCTCCCCAAAAATGACATTTTTCCTTTGATCTATGTAATTCCATCCATTCACTCTGGTTGGATAAGCACCTACTTTATTTGATGTGGCTATTTATTTTTTCCCCTGATGAAAGTGTATATACTGGCATCTTTGCATGTAAGTTATAAACTCTCTTTCTTCTGCTGACTCTCCCTCCCCTGGCCTGTTCTCACAATTTCTTCCTTCCTTTTCTGCATCCTAGCATCGATAAGTACATTTGTTCTCCAAGCAGAAAGATGATTTTTCAGTTCATCAAATCTTACATTAAATGGGAACTTCCTTTATTTATTTATGTCAAAGTAGGAGACCTTCAGCACTCCCCAGCTGACCCTCCCCCAGGACACTGTGCAGGACAAAGGAATGTCCCTTCCATGGGACTTTCTCTCCTTGTCCAAACGGTTCCTTCCACTCACCTGCTGGAACATGACACTTGCAACATTTTTGAAAATTTGTATTATTCTACCGTACATAGTGGTTTGCATTCTTGTTTTTAATCACTAAATTGTGAGTTCCTTAAAGGCAAAAAAAAGTTATGTTTTTCCCTTTAATCTCTTGAGAATCTGGCATAATGCCAGGCTAAGAGTAAACGTGTGGAAAATCTATATTTAAAGTGAAATTCTGTGGACTCTTTTGCTATCATTTTGAATCATGCAAGTAATTTATATAATTGTGGAAAATTTTAAAAGTATAAAAATAAGAATAGAAGAATAAAAACACCATAATGTCACTTTTGTTGGTGTATGTCAATGCATTTAAAAACATATTGGAGAATTTTATAGTTATAACATGAACATTTCTGAATGTTATTTAAATACGTATACAAAGTAAAAATTATGATATCTTA
The DNA here is from genome assembly GCA_004363605.1 of Indri indri. Taxonomy (NCBI): domain Eukaryota; kingdom Metazoa; phylum Chordata; class Mammalia; order Primates; family Indriidae; genus Indri; species Indri indri. The sequence continues at coordinate 54,832 of RJWJ010005986.1, forward strand.
ATTATACTCCAATGGATTGACAGATAAATATTTTGTCTCTTCTAATTTTACTGCAGACTACACTGACCAAGTCAGCAAAGAAAGTATTTCTTGAACGCAAGAGGGCCTAGGCTTACCCCACTTTTTATGGTGAAGCTTTTCCTACAAATATGCATATCCTAAAAGTGAAACAAAAAAGAACAAAGTAGTCCTTTTACATACTATTAATATTCCTATCAACATCCACCCCAAAAAAGTATTTTAGCTGAGTCAAATACTTTTATTTGGTGCCTGTTCAGGCAAAAACCAGGCAGCAAGCCACCTGTGGCTTAATTACTAGATCATATTAAAACAAGGCAATTGCAATTTAATTGCAATTAGTGTTTCAATAATTTATTCCTAAAATGCCAGAATACGTATTTGTTTCCTATAATTCATTACTTCCATCCTGGTACTATGTATGATTCATTAAATGATAAAGTACAAGGTCATTAACCTACAATTCTGCTTGTGATCATGTTTTTAGATTGCATTCTGTTTGCACTTTGGTTATGATTAAATTGTTAAGCCCTCTTAGGTCATTTATCTTTAGCTATTTAATTTCTCCATGATCATCTAAAGGCTCCTATGATTGCTAATTAGACAGGTGCGACCTGCTCAGTGAACTGTTGTCTTTCCTTGAACATCTTGTGGAGATCCAAAATTGGGTCAGACCTTTTTAGCTTGCATTGATCCTTATACTTAACTCCAGTCCTTAGTGATTGAGATTTTAATGCATATCTGCATGTTCTGGATTATTAAAGTTGTGGGGATCTTTACTGAGAGCACATGGCATGTGAAAACATGCACATATGTGGCACCTCTTTTTTTGTTTTCAGAGTCCAGGCTAGCACTTACCTTTGGGTGATCAGGGATGATCAACTGAACGTACAGGTAATGAATCTGGAGTTGTAGAGTGAGGCTTCCCAGATAAGTAACTTCATACACAGTAAAATCTGTGTTTCACCAGCAGACAATGCATGCACCCCATATTCAAGGCCAGACATCTATCTAGCTCTCTAAATATGTTTGTTTGGAGGAAATAGATGGTTTATTCCAAACCTGTCCCCACTGTTGGCATGTTAGTAGGAGTAGCAGAGAAATCCAATTTATTAAGTTCCTCCTACCAATGTAGCAGAAAATGCTGGGATAGAGGTTTCCAGATTCTTGGACCCAAGCAGATTTCCCAATTCTTCAAGAGAGGAACTAACACCATTTTATACTGTGGAAGAAACTGAGACCTAGAGATAAAGTTACTTGCCCAAATTAGCTAGTGTGGAACTAAACCTAGGTTTACAGGATTTAAAAACTCAATGTAGTACACCATGTTCTGCTTTTCCCTTTGCCATTAATGTATACAGAACAATCAATATTCTAGACACTAGTTTTTTAAGAATTAACCACATTTTGCCTTTGTTTCTATTCTACCTTCTTGCTATACTCTACTATACATGAAATTTCCTCAAAGGCAGAGAGAGAAAATTGAAGGCAATCTGACTGTTTTGCGGTGTGTCACTGAGATCCTCTCTCTCAGAATAAGGTATCCACTAACACATCTTCGGGAACCGTCACTGCTCATAGATCTCAGCTGAGTTTCTCCTGAGACAGTACCCTTGGCCAAAGGGCACTGCTTTGCACAAGTTTACATTCTCTCCCTCCCTTATCTAGAAGCAAGTTGATTTAGGAATACAAAGTTCTGGTTCTTGTCTCAATTAGAGTAGTAATATCTTACAAGAGACATCCCAATTTAGAGCTCTCTATTTGATTAGCTGAGGACTCCGTTATGAGTGGAACATAGCTCAGCTACTGATCATGCCTGTTCCTGCATCCTTCCTGACATATAGGTGTTATTACTGAGCACACTCACAAATAAAACACCAGCGTGCCAATCTGCATCAGAGTCTATTTTCCAGGAAACCTAACTTTGACACTTAAGAGTCAGAAATAGTCCTAGGAAACATTCTAAAATTGTGTTTTGGAGCAGGGTAACTACCAGCTGGCAGTAAGACCTCCATCACTGATGCAAGATGAAATACTGATAGTGCCTTTGCAGTGCATGTGTTTAACTTTAACCAGTGATGAAATGGGATGGGACAGTTGTGAAAGGGAATGCAACAGCAGGTTTGAAATCTCTGGTTTGTGAGAAGTACAAGATAATCATTGTTATAGGACAATGGAAACAGGATGGATATGTCTAGGGTTCACCAATGTATTGAAGAAAAACAATGAAATGGTGAGGGCTATTGATCACCAGTTTAAAAATAAGGATGATTGGTTTTGCAATCAGAGGACAGAAGAAAACCTGAGGATCAGGTGCAACACTTAATTATAAGGGGAGCAGAAGTCCAGAGAAGGTTGAATTCTCAAAAATACCAAATGTGCTCTGCCAGGCAGATCCCTTAGGGGTAGCAAGACCACAAGAATTAAGACAGGGTTATCTGGATAGATAAACTCACAAATCCAGGAGTGGTGAGACCTAAAGAATTGGGTCAGGGTTACCTGGACAGATAAACTCATAAAACTTGAGTCCTCACAAGTCCCTAAACTGAGCCTGCAAAAGTGGAACACCCTTACCTATTAAAGGCTAGTACTCCCATTTTTTGAAGAAAAAAATAAGAGGCCTCTTCCTTGTAAGACAATATACATCTCCTTTGAGAATCTACCCTCACCATTCCTACTGGCTATAAGACCAAAATGCAGGATTAAGTCACAACCTAAACTAGCCAGGACAGTCTGAGCCTACCATCAGGAAAGGTGCTATACCCCATGGAGCTGCAGGAGCTGCAGAACCAAGCCAGCTCAAGCTGGCAGTAGCCAGGACAGTATACGCTCTCATCTAGAGAGAGGAATACCCAGATGGACAAGGAATAGGTTATTGACATATGAGTACTATCACAAGATTTAAAACCCCAGCAAGGGCTCTGACTGATGGTACTAATGTGCTGGTGGGATGACTCTTGAAAGCTCTGAGAATGTGATGGCCGAGAATAATTGAGTAGAAATGCCAGGGCCACTGAGGTAGATGTTGGGAGAAAGTATTAGGTAGATGTTCAGAGAAATGGAAATAGTGGAATGTATAAACTATGAAAGGCCAGCTGGATTTGTTCCATGAGATGGGCAGAGAACTCTGTTTCAAAGAAATAAGGAATGTGCTGGGGAGAGGAGCCAGAGTCCCTGAGAAGCTCATACCGACCTTCCTCTGCAGGCCAGGGCAAATGGAAGGAGATGCTGCTACAGAAGCGAGCTGCTGAATAGTAACGGAATTATAGGATTCCAATCACAGGAGCCAGGTTCCAGTGCTGAAACATCAGTAAGATGGGCCCAAAAGATTATAATGAGCGTTAAAGTCAGGATGACTGCCAAGGCAGCCCAACTCACAAAGAACTATGGAGAGAGTAAAAAGACATAGTGTTTTCTAGGGGGAAGAGAGAAAGCAGGAAATAAGAATATTGCTCAGTCTACACAATCAGAAGAAATTGAAGATAAACACGGGACTAAGGGACATCACCTTAATAATAAAATCACAGGCCTTTGCTCTCTTTATGGAACTAAGCCCATTTTCAGTTACATTACACATTGACTAGTAGAGAGATTGTGTCTTCTAGAGAAAGGACCATATAACATAAGCAAATATACTCAAATGGAGTCCCTTGTTTCTAAAGATACCTGAGAACGCAAACTAGATAATTGTTTTTTGGGAAAGGAGAATACCAAGGCATTTTGAAATGACATTACAATCCGGTATCAGAACCATCAGTATGGTGCCCCTGTTGGAATAGCGTGTGTGGGCAGGGACATAAATGAAGTTTGGGTCCAGGCCCAGCTCACATTGTGTCTACAGACACTCCGAATGCTCATTCTCTTGGTCCTCAACTGTGTATTTGGAATGAACAAATGTGGTTGTTGTTAGGACCTTCCGCTGGTTCCTTGGCCTGTGGGATAAGGGCTTTCAAGTGGGGAAAGCCAAGTACACCAAGATTTTAAAGTAAAAACAACATTGCCTCAAAAAAAATTCTAAATCATTTTAAAAAGAAAGTGACTTCAAGTTAACATTATCAGTGATGTCATGTGGCTATCACTTACCCCCTGATATTATGTAATAAGAAGGGTACTTCTCTATGCCATTCTTTCTGAAAACGCATAAACCTAGACTAATCATGAGAAAAACATCAGATAAACCAAATTGGGGAACATTTCATAAAATATCTGGCCAGTATTCTTCAAGATTGTTAAGGTCATGCATGAAAAACAAGGACAGCCTGAGAACTGTCACAGACTAGAAGAGATCCAGGGTGACTAAATGCAATGTGGTATTCTAGATTAGATCTTGGAACAGAAAGAGGGCATTAATGGGAAAATTGGTGAGACCCAAATAAAGTTTTTTTTTTTTTTCGCTTGTGGGGTATCCCAATTACATCCAAGATTGTGATGAAGCCAGTGAGGTGCCTAAGGCACAACATTTTGCACCCTAGTCCTGGCCCTGAGTCTGAGGCTCATTCTTCTTCATTGTGCCCGGTGTGTTAGTTATTTCGGATGCACATCACAGAATAAGCCCATTTTACCTTATTAGACATTCCCAAATTGCTCCTCAAAGTGGTTGTAAATTTTTTTGAATCAGATGGGTGTGAAATGATGTTTCATTGTGACTTTAGTTTGCGTTTTCCTTAATTACTACTTAAATCTTTTGTTCTAAGGGCCATTGTATTTTCTTCTTTTGTAAACTATCTGTTCATATCCTTTGCCTATCTTTCTATTGGATTATTTCTCCTTTTCTGAATAATTTTTAAGAGTTCTTTATCCTAGGCCAGGTGTGGTGGCTCACGTCTGTAATCCTAACACTCAGGGAGGCTGAGGCAGGAGGATGGCTTGAGGCTCGTTCTTCCCTGTTATATACATAATATATATATATATATATTATATATTATATATATATATATATATAATATATATAATGGGTACAGTTCTATTTTTCTTTTTACCTTCCAAGGGCGAGCAGGGCCATTTGTTTCCTGTTAGATGTTCTTTAAGGTATTAAAGCCAGTACTTCTAGGGATTACACTTTTTCTGGCACAACAAAGGTCTCTCCTGGATGATCAGAGGTACATATTGAACCAAGCAAGATAATAAGGAGGGAAAAACTGTTTCCTCAGCAGGGAAAAACGCTATCTTCAATCAAATGACTGATCCATTGATCTTGTTGATATATTTATGCTTATGTTTATGCTTATACAACGTTAAATTGATCTTTTTTAGTGTAAAAATCTGGCTTTAAAAAGTGTTCTCATTTGCTATTCACTTGCTATTATTTATTTAAATATTGTCTTAGTTGAGTGGAATTTCAATTAAGCAACATCATCATAGAAAAAAGTCAATCTGCTTTGTTTTGTTTTGTTTTCTACCAGATTGGCTTTGCTCTCTTCTTGGGGAAATAATGGGAGAAATGGAAGAATTATTTGACACATTTGTTGAATTAATCTGGTCACTCAATTAACAATTTAGACAAATGAGGGCATGTGTTGTTATAACATTTCAAAGATTAGAAAATATGAGTTCTGAGACATTTTAAGTTTTCTAATGGCCAGTAGCTAGTAAGTGGTAGAGACCACTGGATTCCAAGTTGTTCCCCTTCCTATCCTCTCTCCGTGGAAATTAAATGCTGCTGCCTCTGTTGTAACAGCAGGACTTCAACCTCTTGCACTAACCAAACTTGTTTTCTTCCCTTTATTCAGGCAGACCAGAAAACAAATTGCCTTTGCATGGTAAGGGAGCCATTTTGCTGCAAATTTTTGTTTTACTCCCAAGCAAAGGGTGCAAAATCATTCCTAATAAAAATAGCTTCAACATTTTCAATTTCTGGATAGGAACTTTCCCTTCCCTTTATCAATAGGCAAACATATTTTCCTCATAGATATGAGTGATCCAATGTTGTGTTTTGCTCTTATCATTAACATTGAAAAATTGATATTTACAGTTTTTTCACTCGTTCAACCCTTTTGAGAACTTACTACAGGCCAGCTCTCTGCTTGTTCTTCAAGATACAGATGTGCATTAAACTTGTTCTTTGCTGTTGCAAGTCTCACGTTAAATAAGCAAACAAATATAGAAACCAAAAATGACAATATGAGGAGACTAATGTTAAAGTTGATACTTCTGCCTGTTGTGATCAAGGATGAATAGGGCGTGGTAAAAGAGGAACTCAGTGGCAGAGGTGAGAAGAAAATGGGACGGTAATTCCGAACGGCTGGAATATATAGGAAGAGGGATGCTAAGTGATAAAACTGGAGCAAGGATCAAATCATGAAAGTTGAATATCAAAGGTGTGGACTTTAACCCGTAATCAATGGGGAATCTTGGAAGGACTTTAACTTCTGTTGCTCACTTCATAGTCTCTGTAAGTAGCAGTCAAAGAAAATAGCCGCCTTTCTACGCTGCCCTGTTTTGATATCTAAGAGAAAGTCATACTCCCACAAGGGGATAAAGGATAATTTAGTAGAGGTAGAGGAATTTGATGATCATGTTTTCAAAGCAATTTTAAATTTATGTCTGACCACAGGCCAGAATATCTTAAATTAAAATGATTGGAAGGAATCTAGGACAATTTACTACTCTTTAGTGTTTTTCTAGGGGAAGTGAATTGGATTACTGTTTCCTTGGCATTCTGTCCAGGGGGTTTTGTCCTACTCAGGTATTCTGGTTCTAAGGTCTGAGTACTTAATACTATTGCTATACTTCTGACATGGCTTCTAATATTGTATGGTTATGTAGGGTTGTTCTTTCTTGGCCTTTCCACTCACAGAGTATGTGTTTTCTCCCTGGTGCTTAAAAGATGACCTCTCTGGGGCTTATCTGCAATGTTGGCTGGACATCAGAATCACCTAGCAATATTTAAAGGCTCTGATGTCCGAGCCAGATGCATGACCAATTAAATCAGAATATCTGGAGATGGGACCAAGGCCTCAGTTTCCCAGGTAATTTTAATGAGTTGAGTACTTAAGGTTAAGAATGACTGCTGTGTGGTCATCAGCATTTATTTTGTTTTAAATTAACACACTAGTTGTTCACCGTGTACCTGTTATGTACCTGCTCTGTACCTGCTATCAGGGTGTCAAGCAGTGATTGGAAAAACAGAAGAACTAACACAGGGTCTCTGTTCTCTGGGAGGTGACATTTTAGATTAAGGCCCAAGTCAAATGCATATGAAAAGGTTAAATGAAAAATCAAAAGATCATAGTAATAAGTTGTCACATATATGCCCACAGGAAATATACTTTATGAAAAGATGATCATATATTTAGGTTTGCCCAGAGACAGTGGTGGCTTACACCTGTTCCTTGGAGTAATTATTAATAGCATTCCATTTACTCTCAAGTTTACTAACTTGGATGATAAATTATATGCTCACACTAAATATTAAATAATAAAGCAATGGGAAATCATGGGGTGGAACCGTGGAAGAGGCAAGCATTAATGGGAAGTTCTGGAAGAATTGGACAGGAGAGGAAAAAAAGAATTAGAAGGACATACACCAGTAAATGCCTAGAGTTGACAGTGGCCATGGCCAGTGGAAAAATGGTGAATGTAAGTTCATTCAGCACAAAGAAGACTTAGAGAAATGAATCCATCAACAAATATGGAAAGTTGAACATATCGAAAGCCAAAGATATTTCTGAGTGAGAAGAGAGATAAAATTTAATATCAAATTTTCGGTTCTTTGAAAAGAATTTTCCTCATGAGAAGAAAGGTATTGAGAGAGGCCAGATTCCCTAAGAACACTGTAGCTGAACACAGATTTGCCTCCATTAACCTCTTGCTCTTTGATTTTAATCAGTTCAGTTCAAACATCATTCTTCTCCCTCAATCTGAGCTCTTATTCTTCCATTTCCCTTTCCGTCTCTTTTCCTGAATCCTTTTTCTAGGCTATCTTCTATTCATCCTTAAAATATTAATTTAAATGTCACATCCTCAAGGGCACTGTGTAGCTGCTATACTAGATTATCTCTGTGAGAGGCCAGGACTGAATGAAGACCTTGTCCTAGGAGTTGGCCTGGACCCAGGTCAATGCAATTCAGGATTGACATGGAGTTAATCTCCATTCTCATTTTCTTCCATGCCTTCCAAACATTGTTCAAAGTTGGCATAGCTTCAATTTATGACTAACTCCATTTGTCTCTGTAGAGCTTAAGTTACTACTTGAAAAAAAAAAAAAGGTAACCATTAGAATCATCTTTTATTTTCACAGCAATAAGAATTCATTTTGCACAAGTGAAATTGAAGCTCTGGCTTCTGCTTTGTTATTTGTTTTTTCTTTTTTTTTTTTCCCCTCTCTTCATTCAGTAACTATCCTGTGATCAGACTGTCTCGTTCCTCAGTGCCCACAACCTACTCTGGATTCTTGTCTTGGTTACCTCAGCATCGATTGGCCCACCAAGGCTTTTAAAGGATTTTTGTATAATAAGATTGCCAACTCCAAAGTAATGTGATTTATTGAGAGATTTTCAGGTCTATCACTGACAATACAATGGCCACATTGGTGATACAGAGTCATTAAGCAGTACCTTGGATAAAGTTGCTATCCAACAAGCTGAAGAAGAAGAGAGAGAGAGAAAGTAACCCGTATTTATGAGTGACACTTTTCAGGGCCAATATCTCTCCCTCACAGAGTCAACTACATAGGAAGTTAATTAATTTAACTTATAATTATTACATACCTATACTGTGTCCAGTTCTGTGCCCAGTCCTAAGCATACAATATGGACCTCTAGTCCCTGTTATCTTGGACCTCATGATCTGGCTGCCTCATGTTCTGCACAGAAGCCTACAAAGAGTTGTCAAATAAATTTCAAAACTAGGAAAATTATGTCCTACTCTGCCACACCATATTTCTTCCCACTGGCCCCATGGTATGAGGCAGCTAAGAGAAGCTGCATTCACAGCATCAGAGCTGTATAATATTTTCATATAGAATCCATTCCTCAGCAACTTCTTCAGCCCATAAGCATGTGGAACTATGTGTCCAAGGACAATTTCTATGTCGGCATGTCCAAAGAAGTTGAATAAAATCATTGACTTCAACCTGAAATTGAGTGAGGCTGGAGGAGTCCATAACCAGGTGAAACTAAGGAATAACTCATGTCTATCTTGTCACAAAACCTCGTCCTCAGGGCAGGATTGTTCCTTGGGTGCACTAGTTGAGTGTCACTGGAAGATAAGTTAGCTGATTTTTTCCAAGCCAGCGAGTAAATCATTTATCTTCAATATGTGCCTGCTGCAGTGCTGTATTAGATGGCAAGGTCATCTCAATCTTTTCCTATTTGGAATTATTTTCATTTTCTCCTCCCTCCCTTCTTCTTTTCCTTCTTTCTTTCCTTCCATCCTTCCTTCCTTCTTTCCTTCCTTCCTTTCTTGCAAGCCTCTCATCATCTCTCTGACTTTAGTTGTTTGCACTTTTAGCCAAACGATTAGTGGAACAAATAATTGGTAAGTAAGCAATTACTGTGTTGCTGATACAGGTTCACCTAAAATCTGAGGCAGAAAATGTAGATAAAATATGAGGCAAAGTATATGACATTAGTTAGCTTACTTCCTGGAAATTCTTCCCTACAGTTGGCTGACCTTAAGTTTTATTGGCATGGAGCTGAGCTTAGGGGACAGTCTTATACTATAAGTAACAATTGCATCAATAGCAATTTGTCTTCTATTAACGTCTATTAAGAAGAACAACACCGCAAGGGTGGAGAGTGTGAAGAGCCCCATTCAATCAGAAATTACAGAAGGAATGAAGCAGTCAAGGCATAATCTATTTATTTAATACATAGCCATAGTGGCTTCTGTGTCTTGGGCAACAGCCTAAACTTGAGGATACAAAGATGTGAGACATCACACTCTGTCTCCTCAAGGAGCTCACAGGCCAGAAGTGAATAGAAACACACAATTACACAAGGCATAATTGCTATGACAGGGATAGAGGGGTAGCGATGGGGATGTAGCCTCCACTAAAGGATTCAGAGAAGCTTTCCAGGAAGAAGAGTTCTCAGAGCTCAGATCAGAAAGAAGAATGATGCAGATTGAGAGACAACAACTAGATGGGAGGAGAAAGTGTCCTAGGCAGAGGTGTGAAACACAGAGGTGGAAGCGATTATGACACAATGGGAAGCATTAAGTAGTTCAGTGTGACAGGAGCATAGAGTTCAA